>NC_069490.1:22071088-22163032 GCF_026875155.1 Cherax quadricarinatus | reverse complement strand
TGTAAGTCATACCACATTTGTTTATTGTACAGTCCCAACTTGTTAATTGTACAGTCACCACACTTGTGTATATGTACAGTCACCCACACTTGTGTATATTGTACAGTCACCCACTTGTGTGTATTGTACAGTCACCACACTTGTGTATATTGTACAGTCACCACACTTGTGTATATTGTACAGTCACCACACTTGTGTATATTGTACAGTCACCACACTTGTGTGTATTGTACAGTCACCACACTTGTGTGTATTGTACAGTCACCACACTTGTGTATATTGTACAGTCACCACACTTGTGTGTATTGTACAGTCACCACACTTGTGTATATTGTACAGTCACCACACGTACTTGCTCATCTCTTTTTTTTCAGTTTAATGCTTTGAGACAATTATTTAAAAGCGTTTTTCAAGTTTGTTTTTTCTGGGGGTATAATTGGGATTATTTTAATCCAGAAGAAGTAACTTTGGTGTCATGGGGGTTAAGTTCCTTGTATTGGTCTCTAAGGTAGCCATTATTTTCTATTTTATTGAGTCTATGATTTTAAACATTTAATAATGAACAAGTTTTATTCGTAATTTTCAGTATATACAATATAATCTTAAATCACTTTAACATACCAAAAAGGGAGTTTTCATCCCTTGTTGACAGTAGAGCGATCACCCGCGTGACAGCTTTATAAGACCCCTTGTTAGCTCGATTTGTGTCAGTCACTGGGAGATACTGGGAAAATATCAATCTTAGCACATATATCCAGTTTAGTGATGTATCGGATATCCACATCCGCGGAACATCCACACAGTTTCTGACATCCGCAACCACATTCGCGGAACCTCCACACAGTTTCTGACATCTGCAACCACATCCGCATTTTACTGTAAACAGATATCCGCATATGCATCCGCATCCGAATCAGCAGATCAGCACAATTTCTTAAATTAACATCAACATCTGCGGATCTTCAGCACAATTTTTTACATACGTATCCGCAAAGGAAGTAAGACATCCTCATACACATCCGCATCCGCTGATGTAAGAACATAAGAAGGAGCACTGCAGCAGGCTACTGACCCATGCGAAGCGGGTCCATGTCCCCCACCCCGGATTAGCCCAATGACCCACCTAGTCAGGTCACTTCCACTTAAGGAAGGAGCATGGTATCAGACCTAGTGGCACAGGCTAGTCAGGTCCAACTCACACCCACTCATGTATTTATCTAACCTATTTTTAAAACTACACAACGTTTTAGCCTGAATAACTGGACTCAGGAGTTTGTTCCACTCACCCACAACTCTATTACCAAACCAGTGCTTTCCTATATCCTTCCTGAATCTGAATTTTTCCAACTTGAAGCCATTGTTGCGAGTCCTGTCTTGGCTGGAAATTTTCAGCACGCTATTTACATCCCCTTTATTTATTCCTGTTTTCCATTTATACACCTCGATCATATCCCCCCTAATTCTACGCCTTTCGAGAGAGTGCAGATTCAGGGCCCTCAGTCTATCCTCATAGGGAAGATTTCTGATACATGGGATCATCTTTGTCATCCTCCTCTGTACGTTTTCCAGTGTATTTATATCCATTCTGTAATACGGTGCCCAGAACTGAGCAGCATAGTCTAAATGAGGCCTAACCAAGAATATATACAGTTCACAAGACGACGGAAAGAAATTTCTGTGTGAACATCAAAATGGTATACAATACCGACAGGTTGTTAGGTAAGACACATATGCAACAGTTAGACAACTTTATTCCGAAACGTTTCGCCTAGTTCCTGACTATGGAACTGAACTTCTCCAGGCCGAGGGACTGACAACCTCAAATTCTACGACTTTAAGGGTGATGGACTGATTACATCGTCTTCACATCTCTACTGTTCCTGCCTACTTTCTGTATTCGACTGAGGAAGCCTACTGTGTAGGCGAAACGTTTCGGAATAAAGTTGTCTAACTGTTGCATATGTGTCTTACCTAACAAATTTCTGTGTAAATTTAATTTGGAGGGTTAGTAACCCAGGTTAACCGAAGTAACTCAGTGTACCTTTTTATAATAGAGACCTTCGATTCTTTTCCCTACGATGCATCCTACAACTGCCATCTGTCACCTATTTACCTACTTACACAAATTTAGTAAATAAATGTCAGTGATTTGTGGAAATAAATGTAAAGAAACCTTTCAAGCATTTCCACTCGTCTCAGGCTCGAACCTGCGTTCCTTTGACGCGAGTCACGGCCCAGTAGCTGTACTTCTAAACCCTCAAGAAACACAAGAGCAGCAGGTGTATTTCCCAGAGAGACTTAGCAGCTAAAAAAATAAAATATTTTTAAGGAGCCCTGAAGGTTAACGTTATCATCGAAAGGTCCAGGAGCTAGAAATCAAATTCAAACATTAAATTTAAGTAATATATAGAAAATGTAGGTTACGCCAGTTAATGAATATGAATTTCTTGTATTGTAAATTTATAAATACAACAACAAAACAAAGAAAATAAGAACATTGTCTTGTAAACAGTGTAAAGGAATTATAGTATTTTTTTTTTTTTGAATTTTCAAAATATAAACAAAAATTATTTGGAAGTTAAATTCAGTGTAAATACTGTTCAGTTTTGTTAGGGGAAAAGACAAAACTTCCGCCAGTAAGAATAGATTGATTTACGTATTCTTGTGATGGCCATAATGATCTCTGCACTATATATGTGAGAGTTAATAATCCCGCAGGTACCTAAAGTTAACTCTTTAGTATATTTTCCTATGGAAGATATACCAGAGGATCGCTAGCTAGCGCACTCAGCTCACACACTGACGTCCGGAGTTCGAATCTCCTCCGGTACGGCTAGAAAACACTACGGACGCGTCGGTCTGGAGTTTTGACTCTGATCGCGGGTTCTAATCCCACCCGTGGTATGTTTCCTCTTCACCCATCAGTGTAAAATGGGTATCTGGGTATTAGTGGACCGGTGTGGGTCGCGTCCTGGGACAAAACTGACCTAATTTGCAGGAAATACTCTGCATAATAAGAGGCTTTCTATATAGTACTATGTCATTGATGTCAGCTATGGTCTGTATACCTTGTACATGTACTTGTAAATAAACATAGTATTATTATTGCTATTATTATTATTACTACTACTGCGATGCAGTGAACCTTTATTACTGTAAAACGCGTCTTACAATGCTGGACTAATCAATAATTATAGATGACAGAGCACAACACTGAACAAAAAGTTGTGGCAGAAATAAAAGTCTTCCTGCAACACAGTATTTTTTGCTACTTAGCGGTTTTCGTCAAGATGCTTGAACAAAGTGTTGTATAAATTTGCATGGAGAAGGTGGAATAAATTGAGTTTTCTAAACACTTAAATTGAATTGCATTAGTAGGCATTTTAAGTAGAATCAAGACGATATGATGTTCACTTTCATTTTTCTTCGTATGACAAAGATTACGTATATTTTCCATATTTAAAAAGTTGGCAAATTAGATCCTTTTAAACATAGTAAAAAACGAACCTTTCTATACAAATAATAGACCAATGATGAAAGTTTGAAGCAGATCTGAAAAGGCATTCACAAGTAATAGCACATAATATATTATCACGATAAAATATACAATAAAATATATAATTCGAAAGTGTTATGTCGATTAGCATTCGCTGAGACCCTTGACTGCCTTCAAGAAGGCACTGGACAGGCAGAACCTGCCCAACCGGGCTGTGGTTCGTACGTCAGTTTTTGCGCGGTCAGGAGCCACAGCATGGTTGGTCAGACCCTGTTCCACCAGAGGCCTGGTCTCAGACCGATCCGCGGGGGCACTGATCCCCGAAACCCTCTCTAGGTAAACTCTGGTATGCCTGAGGACTCACGAAACCGTAACAACACTATTGCAAATAAACCATACCACGGGCGGGGTTAGAACCCGCGATCAGTCTCTCAAAACTCCAGACTTGGACTGCTTCAACTCACCCCAGATTCCGCTGTTTTTAGTATAAAAACCTAAGAACCCTTTTCAACGAATGTTAATTAAAATTTAGAATGTTATTGGTGTTCTCTTACATACTAGGAGACAAGTCTCCTGACACGGGTCTATTATTATTATAATCAAGGGGGAAGCGCTAAACCCGGAGGGTTATACAGCTCCTGGGGGGGGGGATGTGGAAGGCATTCAGGCTTAATTCGGGGAACTGGAGCACAGATCCAATTCCCTAAATCAAGAGCCCCTCACCAACATCAAGGAACCTTCCTTGAGGGGACACGGGTCTAAATCATATAAATTACCCCTTTAGAGTAAAAACTGAACACGAATACATTAAGCAAAACCATTCAATGTCGAGACACTGATTTCTCACTCATGACTCTGTATGAGACTGTTGAAACCCACTTCTGAGGGGAAACCTTTAACCGAGAAAGGATTCCCATGTCCTATTCATGAACTTATTGGCACAGTCCTATGATCTAATCATCAAAATTGATGGACTGAACACGTCAATTCTAGACTGAGAGACTAATTGCCTCAAACTCATCTTCCACCGTTCTTCTCTGCATTGGACTGAAGAAGACAGTGGCTGGCGAAATGTTTCCTCAATAAAGATTCCCAAATGTTACAAGTGTGTCTCATTCTTCAACTTTTAAATGGTTTAGAAAACCCACAACACACAGCATTTTTTTGGAGCTTCACAAAGAGGCTTCCACACGAGGGCCTCAGTGTGAGGTAGAAAAATACGATGAAATTAAATATATTTTTATTTCTTCCATAGAGGTTAGTTCATCCCTGTGACCGGTATACTTAATGTCCGAGTTTCTTTTATTAGGTTAGATGGGTTGAAATTCTTTAATGAGAATGTATTGACTCTAGTAGAACTTAGTTTAACGGAGAGAGAGAGAGAGAAAGAAAACAAAAGAGGAAGAAAAAGAGAGGAAGAAAAAGAGTAAGAGAAAGAAAAAGAGAGAGAGGGAAAAAAAAGGAGAGGGAAAGAGAAAGAGGCAAAGAGAGAGAGAGGGAGAGAGAGAGAGAGAGGAAACGAGAGAAACCAGTAACTTCACTCTAGCTGTACCCTTCTCCAGAACATCACTTCATCTGAGATCATTTATCCCCAGGATGAGCTGATGTAGGTAACAGCTTTTAGCTTGTCAATAAAGCTAGGGATCCTTAACCTAACTTTGTCAAACCCTGTGTAAAAAAAAGAAAGGGGGAAAGAGAGAGAGGGAATGAGCTTACAGCACTTCGCCGTATCTTGCATCTGCTTGACAGTAGGGGTTGCAAGATTCTGTACGAGGCACAAGTACGCTCACACCTTGAGTATGCTCCACTTTCTTGGTTTGCCTGCCCCCCCCTCTCATCTGCGACTGCTTGACAGAGTAGAGAACAGAGCAAGACGTCTCATCTCTCGCCTGGACCCATCCTGGATAGATCTGTCATTTCAGCAGAGCCTTCAACATAGGAGGGATGTGGGTGGCCTTAACTGTTATGTACAAGGCCAATATTGTCAAATACCACACTTGGATCCACTTCGAGGACAGCGTGAAAACAAGCTTTTATGCCACAAGACGGGCAGAAAGCAGCAACTTCACTCTGGCTGTACCCTTCTCCAGAACATCACTCCATCTGAGATCATACATACTCAGGATGACTCGAGTATGGAACACATTCGTACAGCATAATGATGTCAACGAGATAAAGTCAGTTGATCAAATGAAAATGCTGGCCCACAGATGGCTCCAACTTCATCCTGTTCCCTACTTGTATGTCTCATAACAATAAAAATGCTTTCAAATGAGCTGATGTAGGTAACAGCTCTTAGCTTGCCAATAAAGTTAGGAATCCTTAACCTGTAATATAGCTGTCAATAAAGCTAGGGATCCTTAACCTTGTCAAACCCTGTGTAAAAAAAAGAAAAAAGGGAATGAGAGAGAGAGAGGGAATGAGAGAGAGAGAGGGAATGAGAGAGAGGGAATGAGAGAGAGGGAATGAGAGAGAGAGGGAATGAGAGAGGGAATGAGAGAGAGAGGGAAAGAGGGAAAGAGAGGGAAAGAGAGAGGGAAAGAGAGAGAGAGGGCTTCGAGGAATTTGAATTAAAATCCAGTAACACAACAACAACTAATACAAAATGAAAATGCAGTAACTCAAACGAAAGATATAACAGGGATAATGCACTTGACTTGTACTCGTTGGAACGCAGGAGGGAGAGATACATCATAATCTACACTTGGAAAATCCTGGAAGGAATGGTCCCGAGTCTGCACACAGAAATCACTCCCTACGAAAGTAAAAGACTGGGCAGGCGATGCAAAATGCCCCCAATTAAAAGTAGGGGCGCCATTGGTACACTAAGGGAAAACACCATAAGTGTCCGGGGCCCAAGACTGTTCAACAGCCTCCCATCAAGCATTAGGGAAATTGCCAATAAACCCCTGGCTACCTTCAAGAGAGGGCTGGACATATACCTAAAGTCAGTGCCGGATCAGCCGGGCTGTGGCTCGTACGTTGGACTGCGTGCGGCCATTAGTAGCAGCCTAGTTAATCAGGCCCTGATCCATCGGGGGGCCTGGTCATGGACCGGGCCGCGGGGGCGTTGATCCCCGGAATAACGTCCAGGTAACGGCGCGAGTCCAATTGGTCACGACAATATCATAAACAGAGGACACTATTGAGTACAAGTTCGCCAGTTGGCAGTAACCGCACGTCACACAGATGATAGAACATTCCACTATTTTTTATCACCTTTGGAATACCTGTTAGTAACAATTGAATGACAAAACCTATAGAGGCGATAACGAAAGTTTTACTGCATTGGCAAAGTGAATGCCTAACGAACGACGCATAAACCAATAACACATGAACCAATAACGCATTAAACAACGGTAGCGATGAGCACAAAAATTCGTTGGCAAGGAGTATGGCGACAGGTTCTGTGTTTAAGTAAAAAAGCAACAAAAGCAAGATATAAATAGCAAAAAGGCACAATACCGTGACTGGAAACAATATACAAATCACCCACACAAAGGAGGAGCTAACGATGACGTTTTGGTCTGACTTGGACCATTAATAACAAACTCACAAGTAGGACCGAAACGTTGTCGTAAGCTCCTCTCTATGTGTGGGTTATTTGTGTAAAAGAACGATATTTCTGTGGCATGATCCCAGTCCCTTGTGACTGACTGCATGCAACAAGAACAGTGCAGAGTGAGGTAATAGTTTCTAATGCAGTTAAACATTATTATCGAAGATTAGAATTGGATCAGAAAGAGGTATTCACAACCTATCACATGGAAACTGATTTAAACCAAACACTAAGAAAAACGAGTTTTGAAGCAATACTGGAAAGGCATACCCTTGACTGCTAAGGAAGGTCAGTATCCTAAAATACAATGGCATGTTAAATTTGAAGCCTCTCAGAAGTTGTACCATCAGATTATCAGCGCTAAAGTGGTAAAGCCAATTTGATGAAATACTCTGAAGTTATTTTTTATTATCACACTGGCCGATTCCCACCAAGGCAGGGTGGCCCGAAAAAGAAAAACTTTCACCATCATTCACTCCATCACTGTCTTGCCAGAAGGGTGCTTTACACTACAGTTTTTAAACTGCAACATTAACACCCCTCCTTCAGAGTGCAGGCACTGTACTTCCCATCTCCAGGACTCAAGTCCGGCCTGCCGGTTTCCCTGAACCCCTTCATAAATGTTACTTTGCTCACACTCCAACAGCACGTCAAGTATTAAAAACCATTTGTCTCCATTCACTCCTATCAAACACGCTCACGCATGCCTGCTGGAAGACCAAGCCCCTCGCACACAAAACCTCCTTTACCTCCTCTCTCCAACCTTTCCTAGGCCGACCCCTACCCCGCCTTCCTTCCACTACAGACTGATACACTCTTGAAGTCATTCTGTTTCGTTCCATTCTCTCCACATGTCCGAACCACCTCAACAACCCTTCCTCAGCCCTCTGGACAACAGTTTTTGTAATCCCGCACCTCCTCCTAACTTCCAAACTACGAATTCTCTGAAGTTATCCCATGAAAAACTACTTCCTTAATTTTCCCCATAAGAAGGCAAATTGGTACCTCAAAAGGCCATAACTGTTCTCCCACTAAGACTGGCCAGCGTTTAAGAAATAGTGTGATTATACGGATCTCTCGATGGTGCTGAACTACAGGTCTTTCGTCTCCTAACAATGTTAAGCTACAACACATTCTGGACCTGAGTGTGATGAGCATAGCACCTTTGTCCTCTTACAGAAATTTTCACAATGTTTTAATAGTTTAATCTCAATTTTTAGTGGTGTTTGACTGGGTTCAGTACTGGCTCCAGAACCTTTTGAGAGTATTGTACATGCAGTTCTCTTTCTAATCAATTTCTGATTCTTACGTTGTATATGTAAAGCATCTCGAGCACTGGAGCCACATTATGGGTTTTGAGTTCCATCCCCTAGGATTCACGACAGTGCTTAATTATAGCTCCTCTGTTTATTATCCTGTTAAACTACAACTCCTGGACCATTTCACTGCTGAAGATCCAGCTCATGAGTGTTCAGAGGATCAGCACCCTACTCCAGTGAGAATGTCGTGCTACGGGTCACTGGTTTCTTCAGTGGGATGTGCTGGCTCCATCCCCTCTTCAAGGTATTCATTTACAGATCCTCTGCTGATCGAGTTATGACCTAAAACTACACAGCTTCTTGAGATTATTGATCAACAGTTATTAAGCTTCTTGAAGGAGTTAGCTGGCACATAATTTATTAGAAATTTAGGAATGAGAGGAATTGTAATAAATTACACAGGTAATGATTATATTCATAACCAAGCGCTAAACACGTTAAGGTATGTTCTGTGTTAATATTTCAAATTAGTTATAAAAATATTAATTTCTCTAACCCGACGGTCCAGATATTTTGGTGATGAATACTTATTGTAGACGCAAATTTTCGCTTGCTTGCCTTATTCGGCAAGAAGAGCGTTGCTATTTACGCCAAAATCGCAAGTTTTGCCTATTTGGAAATATATATATATATATATATATATATATATATATATATATATATATATATATATATATATATATATATATATGCCAGGAGCAAAGGGCTAGTAACCCCTTCTACTGTATATATTACTAAATGTAAAAAGAGAAACTTTTGTTTTTCTTTTTGGGCCACCCTGCCTTGGTGGGATACGGCCGGTTTGTTGAAAATGTATGTATATATATATATATATATATATATATATATATATATATATATATATATATACAGTACCCAGGAAATGAGTGGTATTGATCAATAGCAACACTACACTAGCCAAGGAGTCGAACCCATGCTGTTTTGGCCCGCCTCATAGTGAGAAAACGCATGACGCCTTAGACCACTAGACCACACAATCCTTAACAATGGTGCATCTAGCCAAGCTAGATGATGTATCCACATCGAAGGACATACGGTGGTGTGGACGCCTCTGAGCTAATGTCATTCTACTCTCTGTTTGTGTACTAGCTCAACAAGCAGTATATATTATTATTGTGTGGTCTAGTGGTCTAAGTCATGTATTTTCTCTCACCATGAGGCGAGCCAAACCAGCATGGGTTCGACTCTTGGCTAGTGCAGTGTTGTTATTGATCAATACCACTTGCTCCATGGGTACAATAAAATATATATATATATATATATATATATATATATATATATATATTATTATATATATATATATATATATATATATATATATATGGTAGTAGGTTGGTAGACAGCAACCACCCAGGGAAGTACTACCGTCCTGCCAGATGACTGTGAAACAAAAACCTGTAATTGTTTTGCATGATGGTAGGATTGCTGGTTTCTTTTTCTGTCTCATAAACACGCTAAGATAACAGGGATATCTTGCTACTCCTACTAACACTTTGGTCACACTTCACAGACACGCACATGCATATTATATATACATACATCTAGGTTTTTCTCCTTTTTCTAAATAGCTCTTGTTCTTTTTTATTTCTTCTATTGTCCATGGGGAAGTGGAAAAGAATCTTTCCTCCGTAAGCCATGCGTGTCGTATGAGGCGACTAAAATGCCGGGAGCAATGGGCTAGTAACCCCTTCTCCTGTATACAATTACTAAAAAAGAGAAGAAGAAAAACTTTATAAAACTGGGTTGCTTAAATGTGCGTGGATGTAGTGCGGATGACAAGAAACAGATGATTGCTGATGTTATGAATGAAAAGAAGTTGGATGTCCTGGCCCTAAGCGAAACAAAGCTGAAGGGGGTAGGAGAGTTTCAGTGGGGGGAAATAAATGGGATTAAATCTGGAGTATCTGAGAGAGTTAGAGCAAAGGAAGGGGTAGCAGTAATGTTAAATGATCAGTTATGGAAGGAGAAAATGAATGTGTAAATTCAAGAATTATGTGGATTAAAGTAAAGGTTGGATGCGAGAAGTGGGTCATAATAAGCGTGTATGCACCTGGAGAAGAGAGGAATGCAGAGGAGAGAGAGAGATTTTGGGAGATGTTAAGTGAATGTATAGGAGCCTTTGAACCAAGTGAGAGAGTAATTGTGGTAGGGGACTTGAATGCTAAAGTAGGAGAAACTTTTAGAGAGGGTGTGGTAGGTAAGTTTGGGGTGCCAGGTGTAAATGATAATGGGAGCCCTTTGATTGAACTTTGTATAGAAAGGGGTTTAGTTATAGGTAATACATATTTTAAGAAAAAGAGGATAAATAAGTATACACGATATGATGTAGGGCGAAATGACAGTAGTTTGTTGGATTATGTATTGGTAGATAAAAGACTGTTGAGTAGACTTCAGGATGTACATGTTTATAGAGGGGCCACAGATATATCAGATCACTTTCTAGTTGTAGCTACACTGAGAGTAAAAGATAGATGGGATACAAGGAGAATAGAAGCATCAGGGAAGAGAGAGGTGAAGGTTTATAAACTAAAAGAGGAGGCAGTTAGGGTAAGATATAAACAGCTATTGGAGGATAGATGGGCTAATGAGAGCATAGGCAATGGGGTCGAAGAGGTATGGGGTAGGTTTAAAAATGTAGTGTTAGAGTGTTCAGCAGAAGTTTGTGGTTACAGGAAAGTGGGTGCAGGAGGGAAGAGGAGCGATTGGTGGAATGATGATGTAAAGAGAGTAGTAAGGGAGAAAAAGTTAGCATATGAGAAGTTTTTACAAAGTAGAAGTGATGCAAGGAGGGAAGAGTATATGGAGAAAAAGAGAGAGGTTAAGAGAGTGGTGAAGCAATGTAAAAAGAGAGCAAATGAGAGAGTGGGTGAGATGTTATCAACAAATTTTGTTGAAAATAAGAAAAAGTTTTGGAGTGAGATTAACAAGTTAAGAAAGCCTAGAGAACAAATGGATTTGTCAGTTAAAAATAGGAGAGGAGAGTTATTAAATGGAGAGTTAGAGGTATTGGGAAGATGGAAGGAATATTTTGAGGAATTGTTAAATGTTGATGAAGATAGGGAAGCTGTGATTTCGTGTATAGGGCAAGGAGGAATAACATCTTGTAGGAGTGAGGAAGAGCCAGTTGTGAGTGTGTGGGGAAGTTCGTGAGGCAGTAGGTAAAATGAAAGGGGGTAAAGCAGCCGGGATTGATGGGATAAAGATAGAAATGTTAAAAGCAGGTGGGGATATAGTTTTGGAGTGGTTGGTGCAATTGTTTAATAAATGTATGGAAGAGGGTAAGGTACCTAGGGATTGGCAGAGAGCATGCATAGTTCCTTTGTATAAAGGCAAAGGGGATAAAAGAGAGTGCAAAAATTATAGGGGGATAAGTCTGTTGAGTGTACCTGGTAAAGTGTATGGTAGAGTTATAATTGAAAGAATTAAGAGTAAGACGGAGAATAGGATAGCAGATGAACAAGGAGGCTTTAGGAAAGGTAGGGGGTGTGTGGACCAGGTGTTTACAGTGAAACATATAAGTGAACAGTATTTAGATAAGGCTAAAGAGGTCTTTGTGGCATTTATGGATTTGGAAAAGGCGTATGACAGGGTGGATAGGGGGGCAATGTGGCAGATGTTGCAAGTGTATGGTGTAGGAGGTAGGTTACTGAAAGCAGTGAAGAGTTTTTACGAGGATAGTGAGGCTCAAGTTAGAGTATGTAGGAAAGAGGGAAATTTTTTCCCAGTAAAAGTAGGCCTTAGACAAGGATGTGTGATGTCACCGTGGTTGTTTAATATATTTATAGATGGGGTTGTAAGAGAAGTAAATGCGAGGGTCTTGGCAAGAGGCGTGGAGTTAAAAGATAAAGAATCACACACAAAGTGGGAGTTGTCACAGCTGCTCTTTGCTGATGACACTGTGCTCTTGGGAGATTCTGAAGAGAAGTTGCAGAGTTTGGTGGATGAATTTGGTAGGGTGTGCAAAAGAAGAAAATTAAAGGTGAATACAGGAAAGAGTAAGGTTATGAGGATAACAAAAAGATTAGGTGATGAAAGATTGAATATCAGATTGGAGGGAGAGAGTATGGAGGAGGTGAACGTATTCAGATATTTGGGAGTGGACGTGTCAGCGGATGGGTCTATGAAAGATGAGGTGAATCATAGAATTGATGAGGGAAAAAGAGTGAGTGGTGCACTTAGGAGTCTGTGGAGACAAAGAACTTTGTCCTTGGAGGCAAAGAGGGGAATGTATGAGAGTATAGTTTTACCAACGCTCTTATATGGGTGTGAAGCGTGGGTGATGAATGTTGCAGCGAGGAGAAGGCTGGAGGCAGTGGAGATGTCATGTCTGAGGGCAATGTGTGGTGTGAATATAATGCAGAGAATTCGTAGTTTGGAAGTTAGGAGGAGGTGCGGGATTACCAAAACTGTTGTCCAGAGGGCTGAGGAAGGGTTGTTGAGGTGGTTCGGACATGTAGAGAGAATGGAGCGAAACAGAATGACTTCAAGAGTGTATCAGTCTGTAGTGGAAGGAAGGCGGGGTAGGGGTCGGCCTAGGAAGGGTTGGAGGGAGGGGGTAAAGGAGGTTTTGTGTGCGAGGGGCTTGGACTTCCAGCAGGCATGCTTGAGCGTGTTTGATAGGAGTGAATGGAGACAAATGGTTTTTAATACTTGACGTGCTGTTGGAGTGTGAGCAAAGTAACATTTATGAAGGGATTCAGGGAAACCGGCAGGCCGGACTTGAGTCCTGGAGATGGGAAGTACAGTGCCTGCACTCTGAAGGAGGGGTGTTAATGTTGCAGTTTAAAAACTGTAGTGTAAAGCACCCTTCTGGCAAGACAGTGATGGAGTGAATGATGGTGAAAGTTTTTCTTTTTCGGGCCACCCTGCCTTGGTGGGAATCGGCCGGTGTGATAATAAAAAAAAAAATAAAAAAATAATATATATATATATATATATATATATATATATGTATGGGGAGTTTGGAGAGGGGATATTCCCTGCTTGGCCTGGATCACTGTGGTGTGTTTCTATGCAGGAAGGTGGTATGGGTTGTCAGGTACTCAACGCTTTCGTTTCCACGCTATAATCAGTTAATATTTCTCATTCCTTTTACTCTCTTCCGTTCAGTAAGAATTGTAGGAAGAACCACGAGTCCTTATACACTAACGAATAGCCACTATTTTTCTACATTTAAGAGACGTATTGATAAGCATTCTAAAACTACGAGTTAAGCAGTGTAATGGCAATAAGATTAATGGAGGTGAAAGTACTGGTGTTCCTGTTGCCCTTCCTAGGGTCTCTCGCCTCCCCACCTACATCTCTATCCTTATCCGGTAAATTCTTCAAGGACGCAGGAAATTAGTGGTTTTCAAGTTTAGTTTTTGATGCTTGGAAGTGTCTTTCTACTAGTGTAACAGAGTCTAATGAGACCTCAGGAAGCTTTGGGGATTGGACAAATATACGAGTGAGAAGGGCTGGGTATGATTAGTACCTGAGGTATTAAAGCTAATTCTTGGGAAGCCTTGGGAAAAGGTAACCGAAGTCCAAAAGTTATTTTACAGCTCTATACAACACTAGTGAGGCCTCAGATTATGATCGTCAGTTTTGGTCTCCTTACTACAGGATGGATATAAATTCTTTGAAGAACATACAGAGAAGGATGACTAAAATGATTTACTGCATAAATTATCTCCCGTATGAAGACAGATTTAGAACCTTCAATCTTCACTCTCTGGAGAGATGTAGAATGAGAGACTTATTTTGTTTCAGTTTATCATCCTGAATGATAACCATTTCCCTGGTGACAGTAATACAGTGGACCCTCGCATAACGATTACCTCCGAATGCGACCAATTATGTAAGTGTATTTATGTAAGTGCGTTTGTACGTGTATGTTTGGGGGTCTGAAATGGATTAATCTACTTCACAATATTCCTTATGGGCATAAATTCGGTCAGTACTGGCACCTGAACATACTTATGGAGTGAAAAAATATCGTTAACAGGGGGTCCACTGTATTCATGTTCTTCTTCAGGAACTGAATAATTGTCAATTTTTGGGATAACTATTAAATTAAACAGAAAGCGCATTAAGTAGAGAATACATTTCATGTTTATTAACAGTCAGTTTTCCATTCCCAATTCTCATAAGTCCAACTTTTTCCTTGTTTTTTGTCTCATACATTTGAAAGAACCCTTTTGGATTAGTTTTTGATTCATTAGCAACTTTATTTTCATAGTCACGTTCAGCCTTTCTAATCCCCTTTTTACTTCTCTCTTAAAATTAACGTATTGTTCAATAACGTTAACCTCTCCTCTTTTGATTCGCCTATAAATTCCTCTTTTCTCTCCCAATAGGTGCTGTAGTCTATCAATAATCCATATAGGATCATTCTTATCTGGACTAAAATCTCTCTGGGGAATATATATATATATATATATATATATATATATTATAATATATATATATATATATATATATATATATATATATATATATATATATATTCTGTGTACACAGTACATTAAGAAATAAAAAATGTAAATCCCATCATTATCGTCAATAAAACTCATTAGCTAGATAATCCCAATCGAGATTAGACAGGTGTTCCCCAAATCCATTATAATAGGCAGAACAAAAATCAGGGACTTTTAACGTATTATCCTTATTTTCGTACTCCCAGGTAATATTAAAGGTAATAGATTTGATTAGTGATCACTTGCGCCAAGTTCGTCAGTGATCTCCAGATTATTTACGAGGGTTTCTTTATTTGACAAGACCAGGTCGAGCAAATTATTACCTCTGGTAGGCTCAGTTACACACTGCTTCACAAAACAGTCCTGAACTACTTCCAGAAAGTCACTGGGCTCCAGATTACCAGTCAAAGAAGTTCAGTCAATTTGATTGAAGTTAAAATCCCCCACTATTATTATGCTATTGTATCTAGACGCCCTAATAATTTCGTCCCAAAGTCTCCTTCTATATCTTTCTAAGCCAGGAGGTATAATACACCTCAAATTAGTTTCTCTCGATTTTCTTGAAATTCTACCCACAAAGATTCTGTTACTAATCCATTTCCTTTAATACCAGTTTTTATCCAACAATTTATATTTTTTCGTACATATAAGGCATCTCCACCCCCTTTCCAGTTTTATCTACGTGGAACATTGAATATGATACTCAGCAATCAAATCCCGATTCTTTAAATTATACCATGTTTCAGTTATTGCAATAACATCAAGTTCCCAGCACACTATACCAAACGTAATTCATTATTTTATTTCTTGCTCTTCGGCTCTTAGTATAAAATACATTAATATGTTTTTTTTCTGCAGCACTTTTTCCCTATTCATCTTTGCTTCTATACAATTTGTATTATCATCATTACCCAGTGTTACTCGATGACTATTTTAAGATTAATTATATCAAAGCCTATATAAATATTTCCATACTCATTATTTATCATTCTTAAACCCGTTCTTCTAACTAATCCTAGTTTAAAGCGCTAACAACATCCTCAACTGAACTAACGAGAAAACCCATACCTGCCCTGGATAAGCGAACCCCATCTGGAATACATGTCATTTCTGCAGTGGAAGCGGTCCCAGTTGTCCATGAATGGTACTGCATTATCCTTACATTGTCCCGCCAACAGTTTATACCAGTCGCTCTGGACAGCCATTCATTTCCATCACCTCTTCTTGACAAAATGCCACATATAACAAGTCTGCCTCCCTTCTTTCTAATTATGTCTATTGCTGTCCTATACCTTCTTAATAAATCCTCATTTCTACGCTTACCTACATCAGTGCCTCCAGCAATGATGTAGGTAAGATACCAGAATTGATCCCATTATCATGTCCTCGTCCACTTGAATTCTCCGCATTAGCTTCTTATCCGCAGAGACTCCTCTGAATTTGTCCCTTCCGTCATGTCATTCAAATATACCAGAAACAACACCGGCCAAGGACTGACCCTTGTTGAACACCATTCGACACATGCGCCCACTCTGACATCTCGTCACGCACCATAACTCATTGTTTCCTTCCTGTCAGGTATACCGTGATCTATTGCAGTGCCTTTCGTGTTATTCCTGCCTGCTCCTCTAGCATTTGTACCAATCTCTTGACCCGAACTGTGTCGAAAGCCATTTTTCAGTACAACCCCCTCCCCCCTCTCTGTCTCTCCTCTTGTCTTACTTCTGTCACCGTATCGTAATACTCCAGTAGGTTTATGTGTGTGCATATACTCAGCTGTATGTGGTTACAGGGGACGAGTCACAGATCCTAGCCCCGCCTCCTGTGTGTGTGTGTTAATTACCGGATGTCAAAGGTACTTGTCGATAGACACTAGACCTGTGGTCAGTGGTGTATGTGTCTACTCTCCTATTTGTGGGCTCTGCCTCTTCGCTGGTCGCTACTCAGTCCACTCTCTTCCTGCTTCCTTAGCTTTATCGAACATTTGAAGGTATGTATGGATCCTGCGTCCACTGCATCATTCTGCAGACTATTCCACTTCCTGACAAATCTACGACTGAAGAACGTCCTGACATCCCTCTGACTCATTTGAATTTTCACCTTCCAGCTTTGACCCAATGATGCTGTGACTCGTCTCTGAAACATTCTGTCCCTATCCATCTCGTCAATTCCTCTCAGTATTTCATAAGTCGTTATGTCCCCCCTATCCTCCAGTGTATGTGTGTGTGTGTGTGTGTGTGAGAGAGAGAGAGAGAGAGAGAGAGCTTACAGCACTTTGCCGTATTTCGCGTCTGCTTGACAGTAGGGGTTGCAAGATTCTGTACGAGGCACAAGTACGCTCACACCTTAGGTATGCTCCACTTTCTTGGTTTGCCTGCCCCCCCCCCCCTCTCATCTGCGACTGCTTGACAGAGTGGAGAACAGAGCAAGACGTCTCATCTCTCGCCTGGACCCATCCTGGATAGATCTGTCATTTCAGCAGAGCCTTCAACACAGGAGGGATGTGGGTGGCCTTACTGTTATGTACAAGGCCAATATTGTCGAAGTACCACACTTGGATCCACTTCGAGGACAGCGTGAAACAAACTTTTATGCCACAAGACGAGCAGAAAGCAGCAACTTCACTCTAGCTGTACCCTTCTCCAGAACATCACTCCATCTGAGATCATATATGCCCAGGATGACTCGAGTATGGAACACATTCGTACAGCATAATGATGTCAACGAGATAAAGTCAGTTGATCAAATGAAAATGCTGGCCCACAGATGGCTCCAACTTCATCCTGTTCCCTACTTGTATGTCTCATAACAATAAAAATGCTTTTAAATGAGCTGATGTAGGTAACAGCTCTTAGCTTGCCAATAAAGTTAGGAATCCTTAACTTGTAAATAGCTTGTCAATAAAGCTAGGGATCCTTAACCTTGTCAAACCCTGTGTAAAAAAAAAAAGACAGACAGAGAGAGAGACAGAGAGAGAGACAGAGAGAGAGAGAGAGAGAGAGAAAGAGAGCGTGTGTGTGCAGGTCATGTCCCCCAGGGCAGCATCGCCAGACTATCTTACTCCACCATAAACTTCAAGTATAGGGACGAGCTATAAAATGCCTGGTTTTATTACCACCAACGTTCACTCCTGTGGGAATTTGTCTCTACCGTCTGTTCACACATACACACGCACAAGTCCTAGTAGCAATCAGTGAAGAGGCGGGGCCAGGAGCTATGAATCGACCCCTGCAACCGCAAATAGGTGAGTACAAATAGGTGAGTACACACACACACACACACACACACACACACACACACACACACACACACACACACACACACACAAGGAAATCGATTTAAAGAACTTGGAGCCACATGGGGGCCAAGAAACGTGGAGAGCTAAGATGATGGAGGTGGTACTGGAAAACTTCATGTACCAACAAATAAGGGACACTACCAGAGAGAGAGGAGAGGATGAATCAGAGAGACTGGACCTAGTATTCACCTTGAGTAGTGCAGATATTGAGGACATCACATATGAAAGACCCCTTGGGGCCGGTGATCATGAGGTTTCAAGATTCGAATACATAGTAGAGTTACAAGTGGAGGGGGGAGCAGGAAGAGCTGGACGAATGAAACCAAAGTACAAGAAGGGGGACTATGCGGGAATGAAGAACTTGCTGAATGGGATTGAGTAGGGACAGAGAATTGGCGGGGAAGTCAATAAACGAGATGATAGAATATATGACAACAATATGCAAGAAGGATGAGGAGAGGTTTGTACCCAAGGGTAACAGGAATAATGAAAAACCAGGATGAGGCCGTGGTTCACCCAAAGGTACAGGGAGGCCAAAACCAAGTGTGCTAGGGAATGGAAAAAGTATAGGAAGAAAAGGACCCAAGAGAATAAGGAGAGAAGTCTTAGTCAGAAATGAATATGCACAGGTAAGAAGGGAGGCCCAACGACAATATGAAAATGACATAGCAGCGAAAGCCAAATCTGACCCGAAGCTGTTGTACAGCCACATAAGGAGGAAAAGAACTGTCTAGGACCAGGTAATCAGCCTTAGGAAGGGAGGAGGAGAGATCACAAGAAACGGACGAGAATTATGTTAGGAACTCAACGTGAGAGTCAAAGAAGTGTTCGCAGAGGAGGCAGAAGAGACTCAGAAAGACACAGAGGTGGGGTACACCACCTAGTGCTGGACACAATACATACAACCGAGGAAGAAGTGAAGAGGCTGCTGAGCGAGCTAGACACTTCAAAGGCGATGGGGACGGATAACATCTCTCCATCGGTCCTAAGAGAGGGTGCAGAGGTGCTGTGTGTACCCCTAACAACAATATTCAACACATCTATCGAAACAGGGAGATTACCTGAGGTATGAAAGAGAGCATATGTAGTCCCAATTTTTTAAAAACAGGAGACAAACAAGAAGCACTAAACTATAGACCAGTGTCACTGACATGTATAGTATGCAAAGTCATGGAGAAGATTATCAGGAGAAGAGTGGTGGAACACCTAGAAAGAAATGAGCTTATCAACAACAGCCAACACGGTTTCAGGGACGGGAAATCCTGTGTCACAAACCTACTGGAGTTCTATGACAGTGTGACAGCAGTAAGACAAGAGAGGGGTGAGTAGATTGCATTTTCTTGGACTGCAAGAAGGCGTTTGACACAGCTCCACACAAGAGATTAGCGCAAAAGCTGGATGACCAGGCAGGGATAACAGGGAAGGCACTACAATGGATCAGGGAATACCTGTCAGGAAGACAGCAGTGAGTCATGGTACGAGGAGAGGTGTCACAGTGGGTGCCTGTGACGAGTGGGGTTCCACAAGGGTCAGTCCAAGGACTGGTGCTGTTTCTGGTATTTATGAACGACATGAAAGGAATAGACTCCGAAGTGTCTCTTTTTGCAGATGATGTGAAGTTGAGAAGAATTCAATCGGACGAGGACCAGGCAGAACTACAAAGGGATCTGGACAGGCTGCAGGCCTCGTCCAGAAATATGCTAATGGAGTTCAACCCCACCAAGTGCAAAGTCACGAAGATTGGGGAAGGTCAAAGAAGACAGCAGACGGAATACAGTCTAGGAGGCCAGAGACTAGAAACCTCACCCAAGAAAAAAGATCTTGAGGTGAATATAATACCAGGGACATCTCCTGAGGTGCACATCAACCAAATAACTGCTGCAGCATATGGGCGCATAGCAAACCTAAGAACAGCATTCCGACATCTTAATAAGGAGTCGTTCAGGATCCTGTACACCGTGTACGTTAGGCCCATATTGGAGTGTGCGGCACCAGTTTTGGAACCCACATCTGGCCAAGCACGTAAAGAAACTAGAGAAAGTGCAAGGGTTTGCAACAAGACTAACGGGTCTGCCCTACGAGGAGAGGTTATGGGAAATCGACCTGGCGACACTGAAGGACAGGAGAGATACGGGGGACATGGTAACTGTAAAATACTGAGAGGAACTGTTAAGGTGGACAGAGACAGAATGTTCCAGAGATGGGACACAGCAACAAGGAGACACAGATGGAAGTTGAAGACAAATGAATCACAGGGATACTAGGAAGTATTTCTTCAGTCACAAAGTAGTCAGGAAGTGGAATAGTTTGGGAAGCTATGTAGTGGAGGCAGAATCCAGGGAGAGTGACCCAGTAGCGGCCAGTGAATAGGAGGGCCAGGGAGCTATGACTCGGCCCCTGTAACCACAACTAGGCGAGTGTACACACATGCAAGTGAGACTGAAGCAAAAAGACCAGAGGAAGACATGGAAGTGAGAAGAGGAGCCAGAAACAAATATGAACGGTTAAGGTGAAAGGCTGAGCGGCATTTTGAGAATGACATTACATCAGGAGGTAAATATCTGATATTGCTATCCAGCAGTTTTATACATATGCCATTTTAGATAGCAAGCCTGAAGAAGGAAGGAGACGAGGTATAAAGAAATGACAAGTAAGTTTTCGAGGACCTAAAACAAATATTGTAGAATGTATTCTCGGAGAAAATATGGATATTATCCGAGTCAAAGAGAAAGATCACACTAACGAATGTAGGACAATACAAACAACTGGAGAACAAATGAGCAAACTACTGAAGGAAATAAATACCTCAGATTCAATAGAACCAAATAAATAACAGATCTCCATGAATTTTGAGAGAAGGACGAGCCCTGTGTGACCGAGTAACCACAATTTTCAACACAATAGTTGAATTGCCCAGAGATGTGTGGATTATTATTATAATCAAGGGGGAAGCGCTAAACCCGGAGGATTATACAGCGCCTGGGGGGGGGGATGTGGAAAGCATTCAGGCTTAATTCGGGGAACTGGAGCACAGATCCAATTCCCTAAATCAAGAGGCCCTCACCAACATCAAGGAACCTTCCTTGAGGGGTGAGAGAGGTGTGTGGAACATGGTAAATGTAGTCCAAATATGTGAGAGGAGAGAGAGGTAGCGTTATGCTTCAGGTTAGTAGCATTATACATGTATAGAGTGTAAGGTTTCAGAGAAGGTAGTCAGGAGAAGAGTGGCTGAGAACCTGGGTAGCAAAGAGTTTATAACACAGTGGAGTAAGTTAATAGTAACTAACACAGTCGAGTGAGTTTATAAATAACTAAAACAGCGGAGCGAGTTTATAAATAATAATTAACATAGTGGAGTGAGTTTATAAATAAAAACACAGTGGAGGGGAGTTTTATAAATAATAACTAACACATTGAAGAGAGTGCGAGAGAAAGGGAGATGAAAGAGGGACAGTTACAGAGAGAGAGAAAAGAGAGAGAGAGAGAGAGAGAGAGAGAGAGAGAGGGGAGAAAAGAGAGAGAGAGAGAGAAAAGAGAGAGAGTATTGAAATTTAATTCCAGCAGAGACAAGGTTATGGAAACTGGGCGAGATCAAAGATTATCAGAAAAAAGTTAATGGTAAGGGAAAAAAGCAGCAAACTTTATAAAGAGAAGGACCTCTGTGAGGACCTCCGTGAGGACCTCCGCGAGGACCCCCGTGAGGACCCCCGTGAGGACCCCGTGAGGACCCCGTGAGGACCTCCGCGAGGACCTCCGCGAGGACCTCCGCGAGGACCCCCGCGAGGACCTCCGCGAGGACCTCCGCGAGGACCTCCGTGAGGACCCCCGTGAGGACCCCCGTGAGGACCCCCATGAGGACCTCCGTGAGGACCTCCGCGAGGACTTCCGCGAGGACCTCTGCGAGGACCTCTGCGAGGACCTCTGCGAGGACCTCTGCGAGGACCTCTGCGAGGACCTCTGCGAGGACCTCCGCGAGGACCTCCGCGAGGACCTCCGCGAGGACCTCCGCGAGGACCTCCGCGAGGACCTCCGCGAGGACCTCCGCGAGGACCTCCGCGAGGACCTCCGCGAGGACCTCCGTGAGGACCTCCGCGAGGACCTCCGTGTATGTATATAACTCAGCAAATTCCCTGAGGTGCACAGGAACTAAGTAAATTCTGCAACAATAAATGCAAATGTTACTGAATTACTGAAAGCTATAAGAACATAAGAAAGAAGGAACACTGCAACAGGCCTACTGACCCATGCGGAGCAGGTCCATGTCCCCCCCGGATAAGACCAATGACCCCACCCCGGATAAGCCCAATGACGAACCCAGTCGGGTCATCTCCACTCAAAGATGGAGCACTACACCAGACCCAGCAGCACAAGCTAGTCAGGTCCAACTCACACCCCTCACATCCACTCATGTATTTATCTAACCTATTTTTAAAACTACACAACTTTTTAGCCTGAATAACTGTACTCGGGAGTTTGTTCCACTCATCCACAACTCTATTACCAAACCAGTGCTTTCCTATATCCTTCCTGAATCTGAATTTTTCCAACTTGAAACCATTGCTGCAAGTCCTGTCTTGGCTGGAAATTTTCAGCACGCTATTTACATCCCCTTTATTAATTCCTGTTTTCCATTTATACACCTCGATCATTATTATTTTTTTTATCACACTGGCCGATTCCCACCAAGGCAGGGTGGCCCGAAAAAGAAAAACTTTCACCATCATTCACTCCATCACTGTCTTGCCAGAAGGGTGCTTTACACTACAGTTTTTAAACTGCAACATTAACACCCCTCCTTCAGAGTGCAGGCACTGTACTTCCCATCTCCAGGACTCAAGTCCGGCCTGCCGGTTTCCCTGAACCCCTTCATAAATGTTACTTTGCTCACACTCCAACAGCACGTCAGTATTAAAAACCATTTGTCTCCATTCACTCCTATCAAACACGCTCACGCATGCCTGCTGGAAGTCCAAGCCCTCGCACACAAAACCTCCTTTACCCCTCCCTCCAACCTTTCCTAGGCCGACCCCTACCCCGCCTTCCTTCCACTACAGACTGATACACTCTTGAAGTTATTATGTTTCGCTCCATTCTCTTCACATGTCCGAACCACCTCAACAACCCTTCCTCAGCCCTCTGGACAACAGTTTTGGTAATCCCGCACCTCCTCCTAACTTCCAAACTACGAATTCTCTGCATTATATTCACACCACACATTGCTCTCAGACATGACATCTCCACTGCCTCCAGCCTTCTCCTCGCTGCAACATTCATCACCCATGCTTCACACCCATATAAGAGCGTTGGTAAAACTATACTCTCATACATTCCCCTCTTTGCCTCCAAGGACAAAGTTCTTTGTCTCCACAGACTCCTAAGTGCACCACTCACCCTTTTCCCCTCATCAATTCTATGATTCACCTCATCTTTCATCGATCATATCCTCCCTAATTCTACGCCTTTCGAGGGAGTGCAGATTCAGGGCCCTCAGTCTATCCTCATAGGGAAGATTTCTGATACATGGGATCATCTTTGTCATCCTTCTCTGTATGTTTTCCAGAGCATTTATATCCATTCTGTAATACGGTGACCAGAACTGAGCAGCATAGTCTGAGGCCTAACCAAAGATATATAGAGTTGAAGAACAACCTGAGGACTTCTATTATTTATACTTCTAGATGCAATAAGATCACAGTAAACAGGTGATTTCAAAATATGCAAAACAACCACTCTGAAAGAATAGAGAAATTCCAAGCGCTTTCGTGACTACTCACATTATCAAGGAACTATGAAAGCGAAGCATCCAAGGAAGCTATATAAGGGGTCGGCCAGCACCTCACTATCAGATCCCACAACGGTTAAACACGTGACGCGCGGCGAGCCAACTTGGATAGGTCCTTTGAAAAACTCACCCCCAAGCTATTTATTTGTCCAGTGTATTATTAAATTCTACCCAAATTCTATTAATTATAAATGGATCTAATTTATATAAACCAAAGGAAATATTCATATTATTGTCAAAACTGCTTTTTATGAAACAAGATTCAATTATATTCCTGTCGACCATGGACTTGCTTGATACTCTTTCTCAACTTTTTAAAATCAATGGATGGTTAAAATCTCTTACATGAATTAAATAGAGCATTGGAATCTTGTCCAGTTCTAATGCTATATTTATGTTGTTTTAATCTTAGTTCGAGATTTTTACCAGTTTGACCGTAATAAACTTTATCGCAAATTTTACAAGGAATCTTATAGACACATCCATCAGCATTTTGGGGGGAATTCTTAATCAAAAGTTTTTTTACTGTATCAAGATTTTTGAATACAACTTTAATATTAAAAGTCTTAAGAAGAGAAGGCATATCAACCAAGTTTTCATGGTAAGGGAGAACCAAATATATTTTTAGTTGAATAAGGCTGGTTGCCCTTTTTTGGATTATAAAAAGTGTTCCTAGCAAGTTTAAAAGATTTATCAATTACATTTCTTGGGTATTTTAAATCATTACCTATTTCATAAATTTTGGATATTTCCTTCATCTAAGAACTCAGGACTACAAATTCGTAAAGCTCTCAAAAACATTGATGAGAAAACAGACAGTTTGACTATCTTGATGCGAGGAATAATAGTGGACATAGGAACAGTTATTTGTAGGTTTTCTGTAAATTTTATAATTGAATTCATTATTACCCTTAATAATTAAAACATCTAGAAAAGGCAATGAGTTATTTTCTTCAAACTCAACAGTAAAGTTTATAGAATGGGCTAAGCTATTTAATTTTCCAAGAAAATGGTGTATATCTACATTTTTGGGCATAAGACACAAAATATCATCAACATATCTGAACCATTTAGCTCTATTAGGGAGGATTGTGTTAAGCAACCTTGTTTCAAAAAATTCCATGTATAGGTTACTAAGAACAGGTGAAAGAGGATTTCCCATTGCCATACCAAACTTCTGAGTGTAAAACTTATCATTAAATACATATTTTGCATCAACAATGCAAAGTTTAATAAGTTTAATGATAGTAGGAACTGGCAATGGTAAATCATAGTTAACGAGTTCTTCAGATAAGAAACATAATAAATCATCAACAGGAACTTTCGTAAACAAGGAAGTAACATCAAAACTAATCATGTTAAAATCATTTAAGTCAGTCAAGGAGCTTAATTTATCAACCAAGTCTATGTTGTTTTTAACATTAAAGTTAGAAATTTTGCCAACAATAGGGCTCAAAATATCAACAAGCCATTTGGATAATTTATATGAAACTGACCCTATGGAGCTAATAATTGGTCTGACTGGATTCCCTGGTTTGTGTGTTTTTATTAGTCCATACATGTAAGGTAAAGATGGATTAGTGGAAGTAAATTGTTTGACTAATTCATCTTTGCCTTTCAGTAGAAGTTTTATTGTTTTATTGAAATTGCTGTTAACGGTTTCTAGGGGATTTTTCCTAAGTTTAGAATAGGTTTCAGTATCATCTAAGAGATTATTTTGAAATCACCTGTTTACTGTGATCTTATTGCATTAATGGATACCACACGACTCTTCAGAATGTTCTCGATAAGCTTTCCTAATCTTATATCTTTTGTTTCACAGTTTTCTTCTGCACTGATCAAGTCCCACAAGTTAAAAATTCGACTTAATTTTTTAAAAAATTGTTTAAATGAACAAGTTCTGCCCAAGTCTCTTTTACCCAATAGACTCCTTGACATGAGAGATCGTCCTTTTGATGATTTTATGAGAATTATTCTTCAGAAACATATTGAAATAACTAAAATACAGGAGAAGGAAGCATTCAAAATATTGAGAAACAAAAAATACTCTTTTAATCAGGCCATTCCATCAGAATGGAAACACAGTATGTTGGATCATTGCTATAATAAACTCAGAAGAATTTGTAATGAACTCAAGAGCAAACTACAAAGAAAATTAGACATTTTAATTGAAAAATAGTGATTGGACAAAGCATGCTAATAACAATTTTGTAATTAACTTATCAGATGAAATTTTAGACAAACATACAACTGCTGCTCTAGGTTTTGGCCTAAGTTTTGCAACTTCAAAAAAACTTAATAATGTTGAAATTGCAAAAGCCTTTTGTAACTTTGAAAAATTTTCTGATTTATCCTCTGATGAAATTAATATTAGTAAAGGAATGGTATACAGCTCTATGTTAAAACCAAACATTCCCAATTGCCCTCAAAGATTCTTTAAGTCTTATGATACACTTAATAACAATAAAAATTTGCGCCTTACTAAAGCAGACAAAATAAATGCAATAGTAATATGAAAGAAAATGATTACCAAGAAAAAATGAATAATCTCTTAGATGATACTGAAACCTATTCAAAACTTAGGAAAAATCCCCTAGAAAACCGTTAACAGCAATTTCAAAAAACAATAAAACTTCTACTGAAAGGCAAAGATGAATTAGTCAAACAATTTACTTCCACTAATCCATCTTTACCTTACAGTATGGACTAATAAAAACACACAAACCAGGAATCCAGTCAGACCAATTATTAGCTCCATAGGGTCAGTTTCATATAAATTATCCAATGGCTTGTTGATATTTTGAGCCCTATTGTTGGCAAAATTTCTAACTTTAATGTTTAAAAACAACATAGACTTGGTTGATAAATTAAGCTCCTTGACTGACTTAAATGATTTTTAACATGGTTAGTTTTGATGTTACTTCCTTGTTTACGAAGTTCCTGTTGATGATTTATTAAGTTTCTTATCTGAAGAACTCGTTAACTATGATTTACCATTGCCAGTTCCTACTATCATTAAACTTATTAAACTTTGCATTGTTGATGCAAAATTTGTATTTAATGATAAGTTTTACACTCAGAAGTTTGGTATGGCAATGGGAAATCCTCTTCACCTGTTCTTAGTAACCTATACATGGAATTTTTTGAAACAAGGTTGCTTAACACAATCCTCCCTAATAGAGCTAAATGGTTCAGATATGTTGATGATATTTTGTGCTTATGCCCAAAAATGTAGATATACACCATTTTCTTGGAAAATTAAATAGCTTAGCCCATTCTATAAACTTTAACTGTTGATGTTTGAAGAAAATAACTCATTTGCCTTTTCTAGATGTTTTAATTATTAAGGGTAATAATGAATTCAATTTTAAAATTTACAGAAAAACCTACAAATAACTGTTCCTATGTCCACTATTATTCCTCGCATCAAGATAGAGTCAAACTGTCTGTTTTCTCATCAATGTTTTTGAGAGCTTTACGAATTTGTAGTCCTGAGTTCATAGATGAGGAAATATCCAAAATTTATGAAATAGGTAATGATTTAAAATACCCAAGAAATGTAATTGATAAATCTTTTAAACTTGCTAGGAACACTTTTTATAATCCAAAAAAGGGCAACCAGCCTTATTCAACTAAAAATATGTTGGTTCTCCCTTACCATGAAAACTTGGTTGATATGCCTTTCTCTTCTTAAGACTTTTAATATTAAAGTTGTATTCAAAAATCTTGATACAGTAAAAAAACTTTTGATTAAGAATTCCCCCCCAAAATGCTGATGGATGTGTCTATAAGATTCCTTGTAAAATTTGCGAATAAAGTTTTATTACGGTCAAACTGGTAAAAATCTCGAACTAAGATTAAAACAACATAAATATAGCATTAGAACTGGACAAGATTCCAATGCTCTATTTATTCATGTAAGAGATTTTAACCATCCAATTGATTTTCAAAAAGTTGAGAAAGTAGTATCAAGCAAGTCCATGGTCGACAGGAATATAATTGAATCTTGTTTCATAAAAAGCAGTTTTGACAATAATATGAATATTTCCTTTGGTTTATATAAATTAGATCCATTTATAATTAATAGAATTTGGGTAGAATTTAATAATACACTGGACAAATAAATAGCTTGGGGGTGAGTTTTGCAAAGGACCTATCCAAGTTGGCTCGCCGCGCGTCACGTGTTTAACCGTTGTGGGATCTGATAGTGAGGTGCTGGCCGACCCCTTATATAGCTTCCTTGGATGCTTCACTTTCATAGTTCCTTGATAATGTGAGTAGTCACGAAAGCGCTTGGAATTTCTCTATTCTTTCAGAGTGGTTGTTTTGCATACTTCTAGATATGAAGCCAAGAATTCTGTTAGCTTTATTGCGAACACTAATGCACTGTTGTCTTGGTTTTAGATTACTGCTAACCAGAACTCCTAAATCCTTTTCGCAATCAGTAGTATTAAGATCTACATTATTTAGTTTATATGTGGCATGGTTATTAACTGTCCAACATTTAGAACTTTGCATTTGCCAATATTAAACTGCATCTGCCACTTCTCCGACCATTGCATCAGTCTATTCAAATCATCCTGGAGTGCTCTAGTATCCTCATTAGAATGAATTGGACGGCCTATTTTGGTGTCATCAGCAAATTTGCTTATGTCGTAATTTATTCCCTCATCTATGTCGTTTATGTAAATTGTGAACAACAACGGGCGAAACACTGACCCCTGAGGAACACCGTATGTGACGTGCCCCCATTCTGATTTCTCCCCATTTGTGCAAACTCTCTGCTGTCTATTTGTTAGCCATGCCTCTACCCAGGAAAAAATTTCTCCTCCTATTCCGTGTGCCTTAAGTTTCCTCAATATACACAATATCATATTCATTACCATGATCTACCTCCTCAAACACCTTAGTGAAAATAGTTAGTAAATTCGTAAGACAGGAACGCTCCTTTGTAAAACCGTGTTGAGATTCATTAATCAATCTGTACCTGTCAAGATAGCTACGAATTGCTTCGGCAATTATTGATTCCATAAATTTTCCCCACTATGGAGGTAAGGCTTATTGGTCTATAGTTCGGAGCCAAGGACCTGTCACCTGCCTTGTAAATAGGTATTACATTTGCCATTTTCCACTTACCAGGCACTATGCCAGTTTGTAGTGATATGTTAAAAAGATTAGCCAAAGGTATGCTAAGTTTCTCTTTACATTCCTTTAACACCCTTGCAAACAGTTCATCAGGGCCTGGGGATTTGTTAGGTTTTAGTTTCTCTATTTGTCTGAGGACCATGTCACTAGTTACCGCAATCGTGCATAGTTTATTATCATCCTGTTCTACATAATCTATTATTTCAGGAATATCACTAGTATTTTCCTGGGTGAAAACTGAGAGGAAGTAGGTATTTAGAATTTCACACATATCCTTAACACTGTCAGTGATCTGACCAGAGTTACTCTTAAGTGGGCCAATCTTGTCCCTAATCTTACTTCTGTATACCTGAAAGAACCCTTTTGGGTTAGTCTTTGAATCCCTTGCGACCTTAGCCTCATAATCCCTTTTGTTAGCTTTCAGTTATTCACGACACAACAAAATGCATCAGGCAAATCTTCGAGTATGCAGCACCAGTACAGAACCCATACCTAATAGTATGCCTGAAAACTAGATTTTTTATTTTTTTAATTTGCAACTATACTAGTTCGGGAAATTGAGTTACAGTAAAATTTCTGAATAACGGCACACTTAGAGATTAATGGTGAAGTTATTTCGATTAAGTTTTCAAAGTTTTTTGTTTTGACTGATTAAACATATAATGACGATCCAATGTAATTATTCCGTCAATAGCATCTTTATTATATCAAGTTTGCCACTAAGTTTTAATGCTCATTTTTCCTCATTTCACTTGCAAGGTTTCCAGACATTTCTATGGGTTATTAATTTGTTCTAATTAATTACATATACAGCAAAGGTAAAATGGTAGTATATATTGCAATTTCTCTAATTTCTTGACGTGCTTGATCAAGTGTGGGTTCCAAACTGGTGCTGCATACTCCAGTATGGGCCTGACATACACGGTGCACAGTGTTTTGAACGATTCCTTACTAAGGTATCAGAATGCTATTCTCAGGTTTGCCAGGAACCCATATGCTGCAGTAGTTATCTGGTTGATGTGTGCTTCCGGAGACGTGGTCGGTGTTATACTCACCCCCAAGATCTTTCTCCTTGAGTGAGGTTTGCAGTCTTTGGCCACCTAGCCTATACTCTGTCTGCATTCTTCTTTGAACTTCCCCGATTTTCATGACTTTGCATTTGGCGGGGTTAAATTCGAGAAGCCAGTTGCTGGACCAGGTGTCCAGTCTCTCCAGGTTTCTTTGAAGTCCTGCCTGATCCTCCTCTGATTTAATTCTCCTCAGTTAGCATGGGCTGTTACCAAGCACCATGGATTGTTGTAGTGTTTTAGAATCTCAGGTTCAAGTGTTGAAGGAGATTCTACTTCTTCAGGAGGAAAATAGGAGGCTGAAGCTTCACATAAATGAGTTTGGGAGTGTGTGAGAGAAGTATTTAGCTGGTAAGGAGGAAATGGTCACCAGCAGTGATAGTGGCAGCCGCTTTAAGTGGCAAGTGGTTCACAGTTCAGGAAGAAGGAAGATAAGGAGAGTTAATAGAGAAGATGTGAAGGTAGGAAATCGATTCTCTGTTCTCCAAGACGAGTGTACATCAGTGGTTAGCGAGGTGGAAGGTACCACTGATTTCGCTGCTAATAAAGGTAAGAATAATTTAATAGTAGGCGATTCTCAGGTAAGATATATGGACTGTGCATTTTGTAACAGAGCCAGAAAGGTCAGACAGAGCGTGTGTCTTCCTGGAGCTGGTGTTGGTGACATTGTCAGCTGGTTGGATAATATTATGTCAGGTAAATGGGAATAAGCCCATAATCTTAGTGCTGGGGGTAATGACATTGGGAAGGGCAGGAGACAGGAACTGCTGGATAAGTACAGGCCAGCCATAGAAGTAGTCAGGTCTAAGGGAGGGATCCCAGTCATATGTAGCATCTTGCCTAGAAAGGGAGTGGGCAATGAATGGATGTCTAGGGCAAATGGTATAAATTGCTGGCTAGACAGGTACTGCAAGGAACTTGCAATCCCATTCATTGATAACTGGGACCTATTCTTTGGCAAATGTGATATGTATGCACGGGATGGGGTTCATCTCTCTGGGGATGGAGTGGTTGCATTAGCCAATTCGATTGAGAGGGTAACTGAAGACTTGTCTAGGAATTTAAACTGATAAATTATAGAGGTATGGGTGTTTGTGGGAAACAATCACGCTGCAGCATTAGGGTTAAAAACAGCCGTTAATACCGGGATACCTCAGGGATATGTTTAAAAGACAATGTTCAATATAAAGTTGCTAGTAATGGCAAATTAACTGATCAACAAACAAAGAGAGATAGTAGAGGGCAACGAGTGACTAGCTCCCTTAAGGTTTACTATACAAATAGTAGGAGTCTAAGAAATAAGATAGATGAGCTAAGATAACTTGCAAGTGTAGGTAATATAGATATTATTGGTATAACAGAGACCTGGTTCAACATGAAAGATAAAGAAATGCAACATACAGGGTTAGAAACTATTCTACACTGATAGAGTCAATAGGAAGGGTGGTGGAGTGGCGATGTATGTCAAAGATAATTTAAATTGTCTTAGACATTATATAAGATTAGAAACATCGGACACAGAATCTGTTTGGCTACAGTTTCTCTAAGGGACGTGACAAATTAATTTGTGTGTGATTTATAGGCCCCCAAACCTTGATAGGGAGTGCAGTAAGCTGTTATGGGACGAAACTCATAAGGCATCTAGATATGAAAATGTTGTGATAATGGGAGATTTTAACTTTAGACAAATTGATTGGAACAATGTGACATTAAATCTTGAGTCTAGTGACTTTCTTGATACAGTTCAGGATTGCTTTTTAGAACAGGTTGTGACAGAACTAGAGGAAACAATCTGCTCGACTTGGTTCTTGCCAACAAAGATTCACTAATTAATAATCTTGAAGTTAATGATGAGCTTGGGGAAAGTCATCACAAATCACTTAGTTTCAATACATCATGGAATTACCCAGATAACTGCAATCAAATCTCTGTCCCAGATTTTCGCTTGGCTGACTTCATGGGACTGAAAAATTACCTGGGTGGGCTAAATTGGGATGTCCTGACTATGTGTCAGGTAGGTGATCTTGGTTGCCAATATGACGTTTTTCAGAGCATAGTTCCAGCTGCTCAGACAACTTTTGTTACGAGTAGGGAAATTAAGTCTAAAATCATCCCAAATGGATGAACAATAGATTAAAACATCTCATTGGTCAAAAGAGAGGCATATATAGGCGTATCAAAAGAGGGGATGGGCAGTTAAGAAATCAATATGTTCAATTAAAGAGAGAAATAAAGAAAGGAATAAGAAAAGCAAAAAGGGATTATGAGGCTAAGGTCGCAAGGGATTCAAAGACTAACTCAAAGGGGTTCTTTCAGGTATACATTAGTAAGATTAGGGACAAGATTGGCCCACTTAAGAGTAACTCTGGTCAGATCACTGACAGTGATAAGGATATGTGTGAAATTCTTAATACCTACCTCCTCTCAGTTTTCACCTAGGAAAATACTAGTGATATTCCTGAAATAATAGATTATGTAGAACAGGATGATAATAAACTATGCACGATTGCGGTAACTAGTGACATGGTCCTCAGACAAATAGGGAAACTAAAACCTAACAAATCCCCAGGCCCTGATGAACTGTTTGCAAGGGTGTTAAAGGAATGTAAAGAGGAACTTAGCATACCTTCGGCTAATCTTTTTAACATATCACTACAAACTGGCATAGTGCCTGATGATTGGAAAATGGCAAATGTAATACCTATTTACAAGGCAGGTGACAGGTCCTTGGCTTCGAACTATAGACCAAGCCTTACCTCCATAGTGGGAAAATTTATGGAATCAATAATTGCCGAAGCAATTCGTAGACATCTTGACAGGCACAGATTGATTAATGAATCTCAACATGGTTTTACAAAGGAGCGTTCCTGTCTTACGAATTTACTATTTTTGCTAAGGTGTTTGAGGAGGTAGATCATGGTAATGAGTATGATATTGTGTATATGGACCTCAATAAGGCTTTCGATAGAGTTCCACACCAGAGGCTATTGAGGAAACTTAAGGCACACGGAATAGGAGGAGAAATTTTTTCCTGGCTAGAGGCATGGCTGACAAATAGGCAGCAGAGAGTTTGCATAAATGGGGAGAAATCAGAAGAGGGGCACATCACAAGCGGTGTTCCTCAGGGGTCAGTGTTGGGCCCATTGTTGTTCACAATTTACATAAACGTCATAGATGAGGGAATAAATAGCGACATAAGCAAATTTGCTGATGACACCAAAATAGGCCGTCCAATTCATTCTAATGAGGACACTAGAGCACTCCAGGATGTTTTGAATAGACTAATGCAATGGTCGGAGAAAGTGACAGATGCAGTTTAATATAGACAAATGCAAAGTTCTAAATGTTGGACAGGCAAATAACCGTGCCACATATAAACTAAATAATGTAGATCTTAATACTACTGATTGCGAAAAGGATTTTGGAGTTCTGGTTAGCAGCAATCTAAAATCAAAACAGTGCATTAAAGCTAACAGAATTCTTGGCTTCATATCTAGAAGTATAAATAATAGAAGTCCTCAGGTTGTTCTTCAACTCTATATATCCTTGGTTAGGCCTCATTTAGACTACGCTGCTCAGTTCTGGTCACCATATTACAGAATGGATATAAATGCTCTGGAAAACATACAGAGGAGGATGACAAAGATGATCCCATGTATCAGAAATCTTCCCTATGAGGATAGGCTGAGGGCCCTGAATCTGCACTCTCTCGAATAATGGGGGATATGATCGAGGTGTATAAATGGAAAACAGGAATAAATAAAAGGGATGTGAACAGCGCGCTGAAAAATTTCCAGCCAAGACAGGACTCGCAGCAATGTTTTCAAGTTGGAAAAATTCAGATTCAGGAAGGATATAGGAAAGCACTGGTTTGGTAATAGAGTTGTGGATGAGTGGAACAAACTCCCGAGTACAGTTATTCAGGCTAAAAAGTTGTGTAGTTTTAAAAATAGGTTAGATAAATACATGAGTGGGTGTGGGTGGGTGTGAGTTGGACCTTACTAGCTTGTGCTGCTGGGTCTGGTGCCGTGCTCCTTCCTTTAGTGGAGATGACCAGACTGGGTGGGTCATTGGGCTAATCCAGGGTGGGTGGGTCACTGGGTTAATCCGGGGGATGGGACATGGACCTGCTATGCATGGGTCAGTAGGCCTGTTGCAGCGTTCCTTCTTTCTTATTATTATAATAAAAAAAAGCGCTGAGCCACAAGGGCTATACAGCGCTGTAGGGTAGGGAAGGAAGCGAGGGTATTGGGCAGCAGAAGGGGGTAGGGATGATCAGTAGGTTACAGAAAACAGCAGGGCATGGGATACTGCAGGGGCAGAGGGTAGCAAGAGATTGAGGTAGAAAGGGTTGAAGGTATCATCAGAGTTTGCGAAGTCAGTTGTTGTCAAAAAGTCAATGAGAGAGTCCGGTGAGAAGGGAAGGTAAAGAGAGCAGAGGAGCGAAGACGACGTCGGAGGTAAATTCTGCGTGCTAGTTGATAAAGTGGGCAGTCTAACAGAATGTGGCCGACCGATAATGGAATCTGACAATTCTCAGAGAGGAGCAGGGCGCCTCTCCATGAGATATCCATGAGTAAGACGAGTATGGCCAGTGCTAAGATGGGAGAGAGTAGTCTCCCAACCTCGACACTGGTGACAAGAAGACAGCCAGTAACCTATACTCGGTTTAATAGATTGAAGTTTGTTACCGAGCAGAGTAGACCAACGTTGCTGCCAACGGATGTGAAGGTGGGTAGCTATTGCAGCAAAATAGTCCATAAATGGAACACCTCTATATGAAACTGGTTGGTCATGTACAGCTGACCGTGCAGCAGTGTCTGCCTGTTCATTACTCTGTACGTCAACATGACCAGGGACCCAACAAAAAACATCTTTATGCTTGGTAGAGATGCGGCGTAGCCGAAGTTGGATACGGGGGACTAAGGGGTGAGGTGTATCAAATTTCTGTGTAGCCTGTAAAGCACTAAGGGAGTCTGAGACACCCACAAATGATGACACAGGCATAGATGCAATACAGATAAGTGCTGCAAGAGTGCCATACAATTCAGCAGTAAAAATACTAGCCGAAGATAGTATATGCCCTCGTACGATGCTCTCCTGAAACATTGCTGCGAATCCTATGCTGTCAGAAGACTTAGAGCCATCTGTGTACACTGCAATGGCATGAGAATGAGAGTGGAAGTGGTCGAGAAAAAAGAGAGCGGGAAGCTACCGTAGACAGTTGGGCTTTCGAGCAAGGGAGTGAGAAAGAACAGACTCGAACAGCTGGAACTTCCCAGGGGGGTAGGGAAAAGTGACATGCTACATGAACATAGAAAAGTGGTAATTGAAGAGAAGACAAGGTGAACATTCAAATGGTATAAAATACCGACAGGTTGTTAGGTAAGTCACATATGCAACAGTTAGGTATCTTTATTTCGAAACGTTTCGCCTACACAGTAGGCTTCTTCAGTCGAGTACAGAAAAGTTGATAGAAGCAGAGGATACTTGAAGACGATGTAATCAGTCCATCATCCTTGAAGTTTTGAGGTGGTCAGTCCCTCAGTCTTACCTAACAACCTGTCGGTATTTTATACCATTTGAATGTTCACTCTGTCAGACACTGCAACACAAGGGTATCTTGGTACAGACTGAAATCAACTTTGTCAACTTCTACTAGTGAGAATGGCTGGATTTGAGAGGGGCCTGACCTTCCAATGACAACATTCTTACCTCTACTAGTGGCCTACATCTCACCTCCTGGCGTTATATAAGGCTCCATCCTGTCACTTCAACTCACAATCAACTCCAAACACATCGTAAGACACAGTCGCTCCTCACCTCAAGAAGTGTTCCTTCGATCCCCGTCGGGGAGGGGAACCTATAATCATCGTACCAGCGCCTGCCTTACTCCTCCATGATGCTTGCAAACCGTGTAAGGATCAAACCGAACAGTGGAGTAATAAATGACTCTACTAAACTTGCCTTTGCTGCCGCTGTAAAGACTTACCTACAGGTTAAATTTACAGCCATCCACTCGACGAAAGACTCATTCATCGTTGTCTGTACTGACGATTATGAAGCCACAAAGCTGATCGCCGACACTTCTATGAAAACCCTCAGAGACCGACGGTTTACAATCTCCCCTTCACCTTTTTTTACTGGCGAAACGTTCCGTTTTCGTCAAACGGCTGGACAAACTCGTCACTTCTTTATCGACTGAGGATCTCAAGACCTCTATCGAGGAACAAAATACCTGGGCATCGACTGAACATATCACCAAAATCCCCAACGCCTCTACAATGATCAAGCTAACCTTCTCCAACATCGATATGGCTACTAGAGCACTGTCTGACGGCCTAGCCATCTCCTTCTATCATATCCATCTAAGTCACATAGAACCCGAACGTTTCGCCCACATCTCGCCATGCTGGACCTGCTACTCTTATCACCACTCAACGCCTGACTGTCCTCTGAAAGGGAAGAAGTACTGCACAAACTGCGGTAAAGACGGCCATAACTTCAAAGAATGCTCTACTACCACTACCTCTCCTACCTGCCTCAAGTGCAAGGGTACTCACCACACCCTTGCAGCAAAATGCCCTCTACGTAAAGAAAGTCCTGTCTAAGAAAATCATTGAAGAAACCAAGAAGAACAACCATAAATCGCCAACATACGCCGCCATTGCAAAAATTCAATCAGATACCACCGAACTCCTTCAAGCTACACAACAATCATCTCCACCCAGCCAGTCCCTCTCTGCTCTTCCTGACGCATGCTCCATCCAAGGGTGCTATACTGTATGATGTATCCACACCTCACTAATGCTGCAAACCCTGGCTCATTCAACACAACAATCAATGAACTGTTTCGCCTTAACAACATGCCAAACTTCAACTTTCCAGACTCGCCACCATCACAAGACCTCCTCAAGCTAATTCCAGACATTGTTAACTTCACCTCAACCCCTGGTCCTACTCGTATCTCTGACCAAGACTTTACTCCAGAACCAACACCACCGTCTGCTGCCACCTTTCACCACCCACAACCAGCCCAACAAACCACAACCGACCAACACTCCCTGCTTCCTCTCAACACAGTCACAGAAGACGAAATAGTACCAGAACATTATGAGCAATCCTCGGACAACGACGAAGTAGTAGTCGAAGAAGTAACCGAAGAAGAAACCACAGGCAACTGTTACCTAAGCCAAGCCTTTAATGGGTCTCTAACCTTCTACACCACCCCCAACCTCCCAACCGAAATGAGCACAGCTGATATGCTCCACTTAATGAAAGGAGCTGTAAAGTACACCTGCACCAAACCTCACCAAATTCCTTTTGAAAACGCACTATCTTACCTCGTGACGAATCTGAGCTGCTCCAGCCTCAGAATGCAACTATTCCACATGTCCAAGAGAGACTTCAAAAGACCCGAGAGTGGTTCCATCATCAGCGAAGTGTAGCCAAACACACAACACACTTCCGCAACACATAACGTGAGCCTCCCGACACCTGACGTCCAACCAGCTCCTCACCTCAGCCTGAAGCATATCATCCAGCGAGCACTGTCTGCAGTCTGCTCTCTCCTCTATGTCCTCAAAATGCCCTCTCTACACTGCTTCGCAGTGCCACGCAGCTGGGTTTAGCCCTGGCTCTTTCATCTACAACTCAAGACCTTCCTCTCACGACTATTCATCGACTGTCCACACTTCCCCACTCACCCACCGGAGTTCTCAATGTCTGCCTCACGATCGACTTAGCTGCTGGGTTAAGCCCTGGCTCTATTTCTACAACTAAGAACACTCCTCTCCAGCACTATTCTTCGTCTGTCCCGTCTTCCCCGTTCATCCCATTTGAGATCTTACCTGAACTTTCGTTCGTTCGTTCGTTTACTTCAACTCCCTAATACGTCCTCTGATAACTTACTCTCCTCTAGCCCTCTCTCTTGCAGCTAAAACAAACTTACTTAAACTGCAGCGTGTCCAGAACAAGGCGCTGCACTTGATGTCAGATGGGAGGACTTCGCCACAAGCGAGTCTCTCCATGCCCAATTAGACATCCCTGTGCTGAATCTGTACTGGAAGACGCTCGGTGACAGACAGATAGACAAACTTGAGACACGACATGACTACTGGACCTCTCTCCTTGACGAAGACATTCACAGACCCACAAACCAACACAACCTTTTCTACTCCTTGCAAGATCCTGCTCCTAACCCTATTTACAAATAACCTTGGATTCGCTGACAGGTACCTTCTATGACAGGTACCATTCTCTGATCCACGTTCGCCTTAGCTTTTGGGTTAAGACATGGCCCAGTTCTACACTCCTCTATAGCGCTAAACGTCGCATGTCCCTTCCTCCCCGCTCACCCCGCCGGAGTCCCAACAGAAGAGCCTGAATTTCTCTTCTCAATATCTGTCCCACGATAACCTTCGCTGCTGGGTTAAGCCCTGGCTCTATTTCTATGGCTAAGAACACTCCTCTCCAGCACTATTCTTCGTCTGTCCCGCCTTCCCCGCTCATCCCATTTGGGATCTTACCTGAACTTTCGTTCGTTCGTTCGTTACTTCAACTCCATATTGTTTCAGACTATGAAACAATACTCTTCTCCAGACTGAGGGGCTGACCACCTCAAAACTTCAAGGGTGAAGGACTGATTACATCGTCTTCAAGTATCTTCTGCTTCTATCAACTTTTCTGTACTCGACTGAAGAAGCCTACTGTGTAGGCGAAACGTTTCGAAATAAAGATACCTAACTGTTGCATATGTGTCTTACCTAACAAGAGTAGACAAGAGCGAATGTAGGTGAAGAGAGAAGGGATGGAGCGAACAGGGGCGGCGAACAAATAATGTCTATACTATGGAACAATGCTCTTCTCCAGACTGAGGGACTGACCACCTCAAAACTTTAAGGGTGATGGACTGATTACATCGTCTTCAAGTATCTTCTGCTTCTATCAACTTTTCTGTACTTGACTGAAGAAGCCTACTGTGTAGGCGAAACGTTTCATAATAAAGATGCCTAACTGTTGCATATGTGTCTTACCTAACAACCTGTCGGTATTTTATACCATTTTAATGTTCAAATAATGTCTACTAATATCTGTGACCATTCTATAAATGGAAGGATTTCGGAGATCATGAGAGCGTACATAGTAGCGAAGGCAATGGACATCACGGCGATTGGATAAGGATGGAACGTTTGCTTCTGCATAGAGGCTCTCAACAGGGGAAGAGCGAAAAGCACCAAGAAATAAACGTAATCCTTGGTGATGAATGGGGTTAAGGCTAGAGAGAGTAGCAGGAGAGGCCGCTGAATAGATCTGGTCATCATAATCAAGTTTCGATAAAACGTGGGTGGAATGTAGGCGAAGGAGAGTTCGACGATCAGCTCCCCATGAAAGATGAGCAAGGGTTTTTAAGAAGGTTCAGCCGGCTGTGACAAATTGCCTTCAGAGAGGTAATGTCAGGTTTCCAGGATAACCTAGGGTCAAAGAGGAGGCCTAGAAACCTGACTATATCACGCTCAGGGATATGGGAGCCATAGAGGTACAAAGGATGATCGGAGATGACAGAGCGTCTAGTGAAAGTAATTTGGCGAGCTTTGGTACTGGAAAATTTAAACCCATGTGTGGTGGCCCAATTGGAAACACGGTCGACCGCATGCTGGAGAGAAACTCTAATGAGGTGACAGCGCCAGCACAGGCAATAGCGAAGTCATTAAATATTGGATGGAAGACTAGAGGCCAAATCATTTATAGCAAGGAGAAAAAGTGTGCTCAGAACACATCCCTGGGGGATACCTTCAGCTTGGATAAAGTCCGGGGAGAGCACATTATTAACCCGAACACGGAAATGTCTGTCAGTTAAAAAGTTCTTAAGGAAGGATGGTAGATTGCCTCGGAGGCCTAAGGAGTGGGCTTGGGCCAAAATATTATACCTCCAAGTTGTGTCATATGCCTTCTCAAGGTCAAAAAATATGGCAATAACTGAGTGGTTATTCGCAAAGGCATTACGAACATACGTATCCAAGCGTAGTAAGGGGTCTATGGTAGAACGGCCCTTATGAAAGCCATATTTACGAGTGGAGAGACTGTCGTGTCTCTAAATACCACACTAAACGTCTATTTACCAGGCGTTCCATCACTTTGCAGACAGCACTGGTAAGAGCAATGGGACGATAGTGGTAGGCTTCATGTCCCGTAGTACCCGGTTTGCGGAAAGGGAGAACAATGCAGATTTCCACAGCAGTGGAAGAACTCCTTGTGACCAAATAAGATTGAAAAAGCGTAATAGGACTGCAAGGGCTGACTGATGTAAATGTTGTAGCATTCGAATATGAATGTCGTCGGGCCCAGCTGCCGATGATCGGCAAGCTGAGTGTGTTGCCTCAAGTTCCTGAAATGTAAAAGGCACATTATACTGTTCTTCTCTGAGCAAAGAAAAGTCCAAGGGTGCTAACTCTCAGGCAGACTTTGAGGAAAGAAACGAGGGGCATAGATGGAGCCCCTGAGAAATACGGACCAGATGATTGCCAATTTCATTGGCAACATCTAGTGGGTTTGCTATATCAACACTGGCAACCCGCAGAACAGGAGCCGGGTCAGGAGAATATTTACCACTCAGTTTTCGTACTTTTTTCCAGACTGCACTCATAGAGGAAGCAGAGGTGATAGTCGAGACAATCTCGCCAGCAAGTGAGTTTAGCGTCACGGATAACACGGCGAGCGATCGCACGCTTCTGCTTAAAATCAAGTAGTCTCTCCGTGGTTCTATTGTACCAGTACCTGCCCCACGCAGCGCGTTTCAAATGTACTGCACGAACACAAGCAGACCACAAATGCATGCATTTCTGAGAATGCCTGCCCGAAGTTTGGGGGTATAGAATGAGAAGCTGCAGTTAAAACGGAAGATGAGAAGAGGTGTAAAATCTCATCAGTGGAGGACAAAGAAGGAACCTCACTCAAAACAGTTAGTCGTGAGTAAAGGTTCCAATTTGCCTGATCAAATTGCCAGCGTGGGTTACAAAGAGGTGGTGAATATGAAGGGGAAGTAAGAATGATTGGGAAATGATCGCTGTCATGTAAATCCGGGAGAACAGATCAGGTGAAGTCTAATGCGGTGAAGGAAGAGCAGACAGAGATCGATGCAAGAGAGAGTACGATTCCGAGGATCAAAATGGTTGTGAGTACCTGTAAAGCATGGAGGGGGTGGGTAGCAAGAAAAGCCTCTAACTGAATGCCACAGGAATCACAGTGAGACCCCCCCCCAGAGGAAATGATGGGCATTAAAATCGCCAAGTAACAGAAGTGGTGGTGGTAAAGACGAAACAAGAAAGGCAATATCTGGGATAGATAATGCCCGAGAAGGAGAGAGATACAAAGAACAGAGTGTATACCACCTATGCAAGTGGATATGGGCTGCTGTGTAATGTAGCGAAGTATGAACAAATAGCTGATGGTACGGAATATCAGTGCGTAGTAGAAGGGCACTTTCATTAAAGGTCCCATCAGGAAAAGGATCTGAAGAATACAATAAATTATAGCATGAGATGGGATAGATAACTGCAGAGTGTAATTTTGGTTCCTGTAAGCAAACACCAACAGGGAAAAACTGGGAGAGCAACATCTGAAGCTCTCCCCGATTACCCCTGAGGCCGCGTATATTCCACTGTACATTGGCCATGATTGGCAATGATAAAGATACCTGAAATCTGCAGGTAAAGATACCTATGGACTAGAGGGGTTAGAAAAGTTCACATGCAGGAAAACGTTTAAGCAGCGAAGGAACAGTGCGCTGTGAAGAAAGGAGTTGTGCAGATGGAGAAGAGGAAAGAGAAGGAACAGAGGGTGGATCAGTGTCCATTGATGGTTTGGTCTCTGCAGTATATTCAGAGATTGCTTCAAGTGTTTCGGAGTTCAGAGACGTCGTATGGGAGACAATATTGAAGATGGAAGGAGGAGGAGTTTGAGTAAAGACTGGAACTGTAATGGACTGTACCAAGGTAGGGGGGGCGAAAGGGTGGAGGGAACTGGAGAAGTGTGGGAGGGGACAGAAGAGGCAGAAACCTGGGAGGTGGCAGAAGAGGAAGAAACTTGGGAGGGGACAGGGGAGGAAGGCACAGTACGAGGAGGAGGATGAACCTCCACAATTGTAACAGAGCCAGTGAAAGGGGAAGACCCAGATACAGGACCGGGAAGGTAAAATGTGAAGGTGGATGAAGGGAAGGAGGGGTAAAAGGAGATTTTTTGGACCTCTGAGAAGTAGAGGGACGATTGGAAGGTGTCGTCGTACGAGGTCTTGTCAATACTGGGGTTTGTGAGGGAGAACACGAAGAAGTGAGGACAGACTGAGGTGTTGAAGTAGGGATGTCTGAGCCTAGGACAGCAAAAGAATTAGATACAAGAATGACTATGGGACTGGCAACCGCAGAGGAGGCTGCAGAAGATGGGACCCCAGAAGTGGGGGGACGTTTTGAAACACAAAAAGAAACATGAGGTAGTCTCCCTTTGAGGCGGAGATGAGCAACTGCCATAGCATAAGGGAGACCTTCTGCCTCTTTGAGGCAACGAATTTCCCGCTCATTTAAGTAGACCTGGCAATGGCGAGAGTACGAAGGGTGAGCCTCATGACAATTAAGGCAAGAGGGAGTTCGACTGCAAGACGTATTAGAATGGTCATCGGCACCACAGACTGGGCATTCGGCTATAAATCTGCAATATTTTGCTGGGTGGCCAAATCGCCAGCAATTCCTACACTGTTGCAGTGTAGGGATCACCTTCCGAACTTGTAACCGATGTCCTGCTACATAAACAGAGGATGGGAGTTCACGGCTGTCAAAAGTCTTCGCCCATGGGCAGGAAGAACATAAGCGTCTACCTTGAGAATTGGGAGATCTTGGAGTTCCAGCTGTTCGAGAATGTCACTACCATATGTCTGGAAATTCTGTTGGACTATGGTATGGGGCAGAATAACAGTACCACTACAAGAATTGAGGGAATGATGTTTTTCAATAGTGATAGGAATAGTATCGATATGTGAAAGAAGAGAAAGATCATGAGCTTGGGTAGAATTCTGGACTGTGATGATGCACGTACCACTCTTAAGAGCATGAAAGGAAATATCTCTACCAAAATGGCGTAGGAGCGCTTTGCCGATACTATGGTCAGAAAGATAGGCAGTAGAAGAAGTCGGTCATGAAGTAAAGAATTTAGTCCATTGTGTGGTCTGAAACTGAGTGTGGAGAGGGAGTGCATGACGTTTCGGTCTTTTCCGAGTAGAATGGGAAGGTAACAAAGTAACATCGTCAGGAGATTGTCGTTGGCGTTTAGAAGTGGGACCAGAGTCGGTCCGATGAGAGACGGGCTGGCGATTCGAAAATCGCTGCACCATAGAGGGAGAGGCCAGAAGCATGGTCAAAGGAGAGCGGAGGTCAGACAAATCGAAGGAGTCAGTCGAATCCCCGGCACCTGAAGCGAGTGATGAAACAGCACCAGCAAGAGGTAAAGGGGCCTTAGGAATGTCCGAAGAGTGGCCAAAAGACGAGGCGAGGTCAGAATGGGGTGCAGTAACGAGAAGGGGCCCGGGGGTAGCGGGGTCATGGATCTGGAACTCCATGGTTAGATTACTTTTTTTTTCTTAAAAACAAAAAAAAAGAAGAAAATAAAAAGAAAAAAAAGAAAAAAAGGGGGGACCGGGTAGGGATAGTTTCTAGGAATGAAAGGGCCAGAAATCTCCCTCAGCGCCCAAGAGGACCTCAGCACTGCAAGTAGCGCAGATGCAGCGTGGAACCCGTGCCATACCCTACCCTTCATGCCAGTAAACCAGCAATCCGGGATAGCAACCTCACATCTGCCGAGCTACCTCGGTGGACAAAAGAGAGGGCGGCCCGATATCCGCCACAAAGCATACCTCCTTCGGCCACAACCCCCGGAATCCGAAAGGTGGCTTCCAGAGATACACCCGTCGCCTGAAAGACACCCAAAGCCACCCTCCGGGATACTGGAGAGGGATTGGGACATCCCCAGGCGATCCAGATTCCATGGCAAACTACACCACCGCCAAGAACCTCAACGGAATGGGATGGAATCCTGTACCCTTTCCTCTACCTAGGAACTAGCACGCCTGTGGGAAAAATCCCAAAGGTCAAAAAGAGGAAGGGCTAAAGGGAGGGGTGGGGAGGAGGAGGAGGAAAGGAAAATGGGGAGGATGGGATAGGGAATGGGAGATTGGGGGGTAATTAGGCTCGGTCTGAGGAAGGAGACCGACAGGTCTAATTCCTCAGACCAAGAGCCTCTTCACCACGCCAAGGAGCCCCCCTTGAAGAGGCCTTCTTTCTTATGTTCTTATGTGCTTATTAACTTCACATCATCTGCGTATAGGGACACTTCAGAGTCTACCCTTCCATCATGTCATATATACCAAAAATATCACTGTTCCTGGAGGTTACCTGGAGGTTATTCCGGGGATCAACGCCCCCGCGGCCCGGTCCATGACCAGGCCTCCCGATGGATCAGGGCCTGATCAACTAGGCTGTTACTGCTGGCCGCACGCAGTCCGACGTACGAGCCACAGCCCGGCTGATCCGGCACCGACTTTAGGTATCTGTCCAGCTCTCTCTTGAAGGCAGCCAGGGTTTATTGGCAATTCCCCTAATGCTTGATGGGAGGCTGTTGAACAGTTTTGGGCCCCGGACACTTATGGTGTTTTCTCTTAGTGTACCAATGGCGCCCCTACTTTTTATTGGCGGCATTTTGCATCGCCTGCCCAGTCTTTTACTTTCGTAGGGAGTGATTTCTGTGTGCAGATTTGGGACCATTCCTTCCAAGATTTTCCAAGTGTAGATTATGATATATCTCTCCCTCCTGCGTTCCAACGAGTACAAGTCAAGTGCTTCCAAGCGTTCCCAGTAGTTAAGGTGCTTGACAGAACTTATACGTGCAGTAAAGGATCTCTGTACACTCTCTAGATCTGCGATTTCACCTGCTTTGTATGGAGATGTTAATGTACAGCAGTATTCCAGCCTAGAGAGAACAAGTGATTTGAAAAGGATCATGGGCTTGGCATCTCTCGTTTTGAAAGTTCTCATTATCCATCCTATCATTTTCTTTGCACGTGCGATCGTGGCACTGTTGTGATCCTTGAAAGTGAGATCCTCAGACATTACTACTCCCAGGTCCCTTACATTATTTTTCCGCCCTATTGTATGGCCGGAGTCAGTAGTATACTCTGTTCTAGTTATTATCTCCTCCAGTTTTCCATAACGGAGTAGTTGGAATTTGTCCTCATTGAACATCATATTGTTTACCGTTGCCCACTGGAAAACTTTGTTTATATCTTCTTGGAGGTTAACCGCGTCCTCAGCAGATGACAGCCTCATGCAGATCCTAGTATCATCCGCAAAGGATGATACGGTGCTGTGGTGTATATCTCTGTTTATGTCTGATATGAGGATAAGGAATAAGATGGGGGCGAGTACTGTGCCTTGTGGAACAGAGCTCTTCACTATGGCAGCCTCCGATTTAACTCTGTTGACCACTACTCTTTGTGTTCGATTTGTTAGGAAGTTGAAGATCCATCTCCCCACTTTCCCAGTTATTCCTTTAGCACGTATTTTATGGGCTATTACGCCATGATCGCATTTGTCAAATGCTTTTGCAAAGTCTGTGTATATTACATCTGCATTCTGATTTTCTTCCAGTGCATCCAAGGCCATGTCATAGTGATCCAGTAGTTGTGAGAGGCAGGAGCGACCTGCCCTGAACCCATGTTGCCCTGGATTGTGCAGATTTTGGGAATCCAGGTGATTTGCAATCCTGCTTCTTAGCACTCTTTCAAAGATTTTTATGATGTGGATGTCAGAGCTATTGGTCTATAGTTCTTAGCTAATGCTTTGCTGCCACCTTTATGGAGTGGGGCTATATCCGTTGTTTTAAGTGACTGTGGAATTTCACCCATGTCCAAGCTCCTCCTCCATAGTGTACTAAGGGCACGCGAGAGGGGTTTCTTGCAGTTCTTAATGAAAACAGAGTTCCACGAGTCTGGGCCCGGGGCTGAGTGCATAGGCATGTTGTCAATGGCTTTTTCGAAATCTATCGGAGTTAGGGTAATGTCGGAAATCTGGCATACATTTATGGAGTTTTGAGGCTCATTCATGAAGAAATCATTTGGGTCGTCGATCCTCAGACCGATTAGTGATTCACTAAACACAGAGTCGTACTGGGATTTCAATATTTCACTCATTTCCTTGTTGTCGTCTGTGTAAGTCCCATCCTGTCTGAGTAAGGGCCCGATACTAGATGTGGTATTTGCCTTGTTTTTGGCATATGAAAAGAAATATTTTGAATTTCTTTCAATTTCACTAATAGCTTTAAGCTCCTCCTGCCTCTCCTGGTTCCTGTAAGAGTCATTTAGCTTAAGTTCGATAGTTTCCACTTCCCTGGTCAGCGCCTCCCTTCGTGTATCAGATATTCTAGCACTCCTGAGGAGCTCAGTGACTCTTCGTCGTCTTCTGTAGAGGGAGCGTCTTTTTCTCTCCAGTTTACTCCTGCTCTTCTTCTTTCTTAGGGGAATATGCCTAGAACATGCTTCGGCTACCAGGAAGTTGATCCTTTCAAGGCACTGGTTTGGGTCCATGTCATTTAAGACATCTTCCAACATGTTTCGTTTAGGACATGGTTTACCTGGTCCCAGTTGATGTTCTTGTTGTTGAAATTGTATTTTGTGAAGACACCTTCACAGGTACATGCATTCTGTTGTTCAGGACCCCTATGCATGTACGTCTGGACTTCGATTAGATTGTGATCGGAATTAGTTGTTTTTGATATTCTTATGTCTCTTATCAGGTCCTCATTATTTGTGAAGATAAGGTCAAGTGTGTTTTCTAGTCTTGTTGGCTCCACTATCTGCTGGCTTAAGGTGTGTTTTTCGCAGAGACTTAGTAGCTCATGTGTGTGTGACCTTTCATCTGCGCTACCTCCGGGGATTGTTTCAGCTATAACATTATTTGCTACATTCTTCCATTTTGTATGCCTTAGGTTGAAATCACCAAGCAGTAAGATGTTTGGGGATGGAGCTGGAAGGTTTTCCAAACAGTAATCGATTTTCAGTAGCTGTTCCTTGAACTGTTGGGACCTAGGACCGATCCCTGTGGGACTGTATACTGTAGCATGCTATGAGTATACTGTAGCTTGCTGTGTGTTTACTGTTGCATGCTATGTGTATACTGTCGCATGCTATGTGCTTACTGTCGCATGCTGTGTGTATAGTGTAGCATGCTATGTGTATACTGTAGCATGCTATGTGTATACTGTAGCATGCTATGTGTATACTGTAGCATGCTATGTGTATACTGTAGCATGCTATGTGTATACTGTCGCATGCTATGTGTACACTGTAGCATGCTATGTGTATACTGTCGCATGCTGTGTGTATAGTGTAGCATGCTATGTGTATACTGTAGCATGCTATGTGTATACTGTAGCATGCTATGTGTATACTGTAGCATGCTATGTGTATACTGTAGCATGCTATGTGTATACTGTAGCATGCTATGTGTATAGTGTAGCATGCTATGTGTATACTGTAGCATGTTATGTGTATACTGTCGCATGCTTTGTGTACACTGTAGCATGCTATCAGTATGGAGCTCATTTTCAAAATGACGGCTGTAAACAAACATTAACATGTGTTGTAGAGTTCCGCCACCGCACAACAGTTCACTGTTTTTAAATGGCGCCGGTTTCAATGTATCGTTAGCTGGAGTGTTCCGTTATTTGGGGTGCCACTATTTCGACAGTTTACAGTATAAAGAATGACTAAAGGAGCTAGATCTAATGATATTACCGGAGAAAAGGGCCACAGAAGACATAAAACGTAAGACAATACAGTGGTTCCACGGAATTGTCAACAGCTTATTTTCATGTTCTCTCAGACATGAGTTCCATGTTCGCGCTGCATTCTCGAAGATGAACCTGGCATATTTTTGTATACTATGTCATGATTTTCTTGAGATCTTCTCTTAAACTTTTCAAACAAGCATTGAGGTTATTTACTTAATGAGTGCATCGAGGGATATGATCACCCACAGCTCGTTTAGACTGAAATTTGTAGACTTACTGTATATCTTGATCCACGAAATCGTAATGACACGATTGCAAACAAACCATTCCACGGGTGGAATTTGAACCCGCGGTCAGAGTCTCAAAACTCCAGACCGTCGCGTTAGCCACTAGGCCAGCTAGCTTCAATAAGATTCGTCCAACTAGGTGTATTTCTACACCATAGGAAGGTTAGCATAGGCACCACTGTGTCCACAAATGCAAGATTTTACAGACGAATCTCCCGCTAGCGTGGCCGTGACGAACTCTAACTCAAGTCCCTTCAAAGCCTTCAAATCCCGCCCGTGGTATGGTTTGTTTGCAATCGTGTCATTACGATTTCGTGAGTCATGTTGACGGCTTTGAAGGGACTTGAGCTAGAGTTCGTCACGACCATGCTAGCGGGAGATTCGTCTGTAAAATCTTGCATTTGTGGACACAGTGGTGCCTATGCTAACCTTCCTACGGGTGTAGAAATACACCTAGTTGGACGAATCTTATTGAAGCTAGCTGGTCCAGTGGCTAACGCGACGGTCTGGAGTTTTGAGACTCTCTGACCGCGGGTTCAAATCCCGCCCATGGAATGGTTTGTTTACTGTATATCTCCTAGGAAATACACCTTCGTAAGCATTTGCTGGAGTTGAATGCATTTAACTATTTATCGGACTCGATCCAGAACAAAGAGGAATGAGCTATGAGGTGACGCTAAAGGTACTGAACCTAACGACAAAAGAGTTCAAAAACAAAGGAATAATAGCATACAAAATACTCAAAGGAACTGATAGAGTAGACAAGGAAAAATGAGTTGAGAGGGAAAAACAGGAGCAAACAGTTGGAATTTAAAGATACAGAAGAATTTCTTCCGTCTAGGTGTGGTCAAGAGGTGGACTGACCTGGACGAAGAATTGGAGCAGGAAGGATCCATGTAAAGTGTTAAGAGCAGGTGTAGCAGTACCCAGGAGGAAGTGAATCTGGCAACTGGCAAGATAAAGGGCAGAGCCTGGAGCTTTGATTTGACCTCAGCAACCACATATAGGTAAGTACACACACACACACACAAATACACACATGCACACAGACACGCATGCACGAGCGCACACACACACACACACACACACACTCACACACACACACACACACACACACACACACACACACACACAGCCAGACAAGCAGCACTAAACTACAGACCTGTGTCGCTTACATGCATAATATATAAAGTCATGGAGAATATCAGAAGAGTGGTGGAGCACCTAGATAGGAGCGCTCATACATAACAACCAGCATGGCTTCAGGGAAGGGAAATCCTGCGTGAAAAACCACCTGGAGTTCTACGACAAGGTAACAAGACAGGATAGAAAGGGATGGGTAGACTGCATCTTCTTCGACTGTAAGATGACATGTTTGTTTGTATTATATGCATGTGCGTGTCTGTGAAGTGTTGACAAAGTGTAAAGTAGGAGTAGAAGAATATCCACTGTTATCTTAGATTGTTTATGAGACAGAAAAGAAACCAGCCATCCTACCTTCATGCAAAACAGTTACAGGTTTTTTGTTTCTACAGTCATCTGGCAGGACGGTGTACTTCCTTGTGGTTGCTCTGTCTACAAACCTAACTACCTATATATATATTATATTATATAAATATATTTATATATATATATATATATATATAATATAATATATTTAATAATTATATTTATATATATATAGTAATATATATATATATATTATATTAATGTCGTGCCGAAATGTAAAACTGGTCAATTAGCAAGAACTCATTTAAAATTAAGTCCTTTCTTAAATTTTCTCTTATACGTTTTAAAAAAAAAAGAAATATAATTGTTTCATTAAGTTAATGTAAAAATTTTTAATTTTGCACCAAAAGGAACTTAGAAAACTTACACTTAACCTTATTATAACCAAGAACAATTTATTTTTAGCCTAACACAACTAAATATATTTAGATTTGTTTACAAATAATTTATTACTAACATAGAACACGGATGAAATATATTTTTTTTCGATACGGTTCAGAATGATTTTGGCGAAATATTGCATACACAAATTTTCACTTGTTCATATAATGGCAAGATGAGAGTTGCTGTTTAAGCCAGATCGCAAGTTATGCCTATTTCGGCACGACTCATACACACACACACACAACACACACATCAACTATTTATATATATATATATATATATATATATATATATATACTTTATATATTTATATATAATTATATATATATTTATTTATTTATCTATATTTATTTATATATATATATTTATATCTTTATATATATTTATGTTAATGAAAAATTAATAATTTTGTATCAAAAAAAACCTTAGAAAACTTATATATATTGAGTAGCACTAATCCGTATTTGTCATTGGATGATATTAACAAGAGGTATATTGTTGAAGAACAAATTTTTAAAATATATCCCTTGGGCAAAGTTTTAAAAGGTTTCTCTATGCTTTTACTTGGCATAGATAAATATATAATATAAAAAAAAACTCGAATTGTTTCACGTACTACGAGCCCAGTGATAACATAAACACTTGGTGGTTAATATAGACTAACGTCATGTTAAGTTAATCAGTAGATATTATGCACCGTCATAGCGTGCTGGATTATGGGGGGCGAGCAAACTGCTCTCTACTTCCACTTAAAGTAATTTATTTACTGTTCATTAGTAATTGACTACTATATGTAGCAGGAAAATATTCATTATGTTTTCTGAGGCCTGATATCCACAAAAGTGATAATCAACTCCTGAATATTGCCCCCAAACTGATCGTACACTTATTAGAGTGAAAACCACATTTACGTGTTAAAAATACTCTCTACGGTAGCTTAAGCAAGGAAAGGGACAATGCCCATTGATTAAAAAATACAATTATTTTGGGGAATTTTTCTTTTTTCTGTGGCTGGTGCTAAAGCCCCGCTTCACAAACCGGAGAGGGACCCGGGTTCGATCTCCCGGCGGGTGGAAATTCCGCACGTTCCTTACACCTATTGTCCTTGTTCACTAGCAGCAAATATGGTACCTGGGGTGTTAGTCGACTGGTGTGGGTGGTCGCATCCTGGGGGACAAGATTAAGGACACCATGAATAAGTTAGACAGTTCCTCGATGACGCACTGACTTTCTTGGGTTATCCTGGGTGGTAACCCTCCGGGGACGGTTAAAATTCCTAACGAAAACTTATTTTATCTTATCTTATCTTTATGTAATGGTTTTTGAAACTGTTGCAACATCCTACTTTGTTGAATTATCAGTCACCTGACAATCCTCCAGATACTTTTACGTGGTTAATGACTGTTGTGTTATCTTTCCTTGTCATTTCTGCTATGGCTCTATTGACTGAGGAAGCGAAACTCCTCAAACAGATATCCGAATGGTGTCTTAATCAATATTTTATTTCTTATTTGCCTCAAAGCAAAAGGTGAACTATCTTTCAACCATGATTTAAGACAATGATCAAGATTAAAAGCATTCCACTAAATCTTTGTCTATTACCATAGAAGAAACGTTTATTTAGCAAAAACTAAACCTTTCCTATCGTGGCAGTATAACAATGTTAATCGTTTTTTTAAAAATAAGTATACACTTGGCTGGACTTTTATCCTCTGATGTCCGGTTGTCTTTTGGCGGGAAAAAAAAACAGCTTTAAGAGCAGGAATGAAGTGGGGGTGGGGCAATTATATATGAATAGCATTTTTAATATTTTCTTGACTTTTGGAGACTCCCTGAGTGGCACGGCTGCCCCCCTCCTTTCTCCCTGGTGTATTGGAAGTTAGGTATCTGCCAAGGTAGATTGCACATGTTGTAGTCCCCACCACTGCTTACCGTTTTGTTCAAGCTTGAAAGGGTGATACCATTCTGGTGCTTCTGGCTGCATAAAGATTGCTTAGTTTGGGTGGCTCCTTACTGCTGGGCATCGGCTGTTGGAAGCTCCTCTTGATATTACCTCATGTCTTGCAATCTTCCCTCGGATTTACAGGCACACGAGACATGGTACACGATCGGTCTGCCTGCTTCACTGCCACCAAAATAACCTGTGTCGCGGACGAATAGGAGGCGGCAAGTCGTAAAGGGTAAACACACGATGTGGATGATCTGTGGGTCCGAGGCGTGTGCAAGGCAGGAGTTGGGATCAGCCAAACGATGTCCCCTGCATGAGGAGGCTCGCACTGCAAGGAGGCCCTGACACACATGAAGCACTGTTGAGGCTATTTTCTCCACTACTGGGCCCATTCCCAGTGCGACTCTTTGTAGTTGTGGGGGGAGGCAGGTCTGGTTCAGAGCCCATTTGTTTTATATATTGATAACCAAGGATTTCGAAACCTATGTTGCTTTGGCCCACCGTCGATGAGCGGAAAACACATGACACTCTAACCCTTATTCCCTCCCCCCCCCAAAAAAAAGCTTGGGTTAGACTCCTTGGCTAGTCTCAGTGTTGTTATATTGAATAATACACATGTTTGTGGTACAATATATATGATTAAATTAGACATGTGAACTCTGGGTATCTTTATTGTGGATAAAACGTTTCACCACACAGTGGCTTCCATCATTCTAACAAAGAGAAGAAAACGTGAAGTACAGGAGTAGAATGATGGTAATAGTACCTCAACTTGTAGTTTGTTGCTGGTCAGTCCATCAATTTTGAATTCACGATTCTCCTTTGTATAGACTTGATGGAAGCCACTGTATGTGGAGTAAACATTTCCTTCGGTTCTCGGTTCTCTGAACCTTTCATCTAAAAATATATATAATATATACATTATTATATATATATATAAATATATATTATATATATAGATATATATATATATATATATGCATTAAGATCAAGTATACAGGTTGATTTCAAGATTATGCGAAACTACAACCAATGTGAATGAAGAATAGTGGAAATTCGAAGTGCTTTCGTGACTACTACATTATAGGAGCAATTAAAGTAATATCCGAAGGAAGGCATTTAAAGGGTCAAGACCACACCTTCGCCATCACATCCCACATCCTAAGCAACACCTGGACGTGCGACGACACGCGACTCATAACAAAGAGAACACTGCAGCCAGCAGGCCAGCTTGACCCACCAAAAAACTATCAAACATATGCAAAAATCTATGCAAATCACTAAACTATTCTACCCATGATTTAAGACTTTATTATTTGTCCATGTATTATTAATTCTTCTCAAATTCCATTAATTATAAATGGATCTAATTTATATAAACCAAAGGAAATATTCATATTTCAAACCTGCTTTTTATGAAACAAGATTCAATTTATATTCTGTCGACCCCCATTGGGGGGGGGGGGGGGATCGATACAGCTTTCTCAACTTCTTGAAAATAAATTGGATGTGGTAAAAATCTCTCGCATGATTAAATTGAGCATTGGAACTTGTCTAGTTCTAATGACTCTATTTATGTTGTTTTAATCTTTGTTCGCGACCTTTACCAGTTTGGATCCGTTTAAAAAACGTAATAAACACTTTATCGCCAATTTTTACAGGGAATATTTAGACCACATCGTCGCATTTGAGGGGAATTCTTATCAAAAGTTTTTTTGCTAATTGCATCAAGATTTTTTAAATACTACTTTGATATTAATAGTTCTTAAGAGCATGGCATATCAACAATAGTTTTCATGGTATTAGGGATGAGATCCAACATATTTTTAGTTTGAATAGGTGTAGTGTCTGATATGTGGAAGATGGCTTAATGTCCCCTCTTTAAAAAACAGGAATTACAAGTCGTTACGTCTAATTACCACCAATAAGCTAACCTTCAACGGGAGGCAAATTACTAGAGTCAATTATAGCTATTATTGGTTTGAAGACCACGTGAGCAAAACTCTAACATTTTTAGAGAAAACGTTTTTAGTCCTTGGGACCTGGATCACTTCTTAACAGAGTACGAATTGCACTGTGTATAGGCGGAGGAGGAGTGAGTGTGAGTTTATAATATATATCTTGGTCATTGATATATAGTATAAAACAAACAACGGGCCCAAGTCTGATCCCTGGAGGAACGCCTCTTGTTACAGATCCCCACTCTCGGATTTACCCCATTTAAGTATACTCTCTGATCTCGTGGATATTCAGAACGATTTTGGTGAGGGACCATGACTGCCATTTAAGACTGACTTGCCACTACCATCTATGCCATGAGTGCCACTTTCTTACAGTCTCTGGTGCAGTACTCTGTCAAAAGCCTTACTAAAATCTAAATAAACAATATCGAACTCTTTATCATGGTCTACGGCATCAAATAGCTTTATGAAGAAGGTTAATAAATTAGTTAGGCAGGAACCGGGCCCCTCGTGATCCATGCTGAGTATCATTTATCATGTTTGCTTATTCGAGATGGCTTTCTTATAATATCAGCTTGGTATTAAACCTTGTTAATAAAATACCAACAGTTGGTTTGGAAAGACACTGAAGAATGCCATTCTTCAGGTCACCATGCGTCACTCACACCTCACTCTCGCCTATACACATATGACTTTCTACCTCTGTTAGAAGTGATCAAGTTCCCAGGACCAAAAGTTTCCTAATATGGTCATTAGTGTTTGCTCACGTGTATTTCTAATCCAATTATCAGCTATAATTGACTCTAGTAATTTGCTACAGTTGAGGTAGGATTATGGGGAGGTAATTGACGGTTTTAACTTGTCCATGCTTCTTACTTTAAAAACAGGAATTACATTAGCCATCTTCCACTTATTCAGACACCACACCTTATTCAACTAAAAATTATGTTGGTTCTCCCTTAATATCAAAAGTTGTATTTAAATCTTGATGCAGTAAAAAAAACTTTTGATAAAGAATTCACCCCCAAAATGCTGACGGATGTGTCTAAGATCTCTGTAAATTTTGGGATAAAGTTCGTTACCTTTTATTGCAGGTCAAAATGGTAAAGGTCTCAAAACAAAGATTAACAACAACATAAATATAACAGTGAAACATATAAGTTGAACAGATTTAGATAAGGCTAAAGAGGTCTTTGTGGCATTTATGGATTTGGAAAAGGCGTGACAGGGTGGATAGGGGGGCAAGTGGCAGATGTTGGCTAGTGTATGGTGTTTGTAGGAGGTAGGTTACTGAAAGCAGTGAAAGTTTTTACGAGGATAATTGAGGCTCAAGTTAGAGTTATGTAGGGAAAGAGGGAAAATTATTTCCAGTATAAGTAGGCCTTAGGGACAAGGATGTAGATGTCACCGTGGTTTTTAATTATTTATAGATGGGTTGTAAGAGAAGTAAATGCGAGGGTCTGGGCAAAAAGGCGGGAGTTTAAAAGATAAAGAATCACCACAAAGTGGGAGTTGTCACAGCTGCTCTTTGTGATGACACTGTGCTCTTGAAGGATTTGAAGAGATGTGCAGAGTTTGGTGGGATGACTTTGGGTAGGGTAGGCAAAAGAAGAAAATTGATACGTGAATTCAGGAAAAGAGTAAGGTTATGAGGATAACAAAAAGATTAGGTGATGAAGATTGGATATCAGTTGGAGGAGAGAGATATGGAGGAGGTGAATGTATTTCAGATATTTGTATAGTGTATATAACTACAGTGGCTCCCTAGTATACAACCATGATGATAAAGGCGTAAAGTGTCATTTGGAAAACAGGTGAATTTGTAAATGAAGTGATAAAGCTTTAGAGCAGGTGCCAGAAGTGCCAGAAACTTACCACAGGTCGCTGTTTTTATAATCTTCCTGCCTGATAGTGTACTCGCTTATAATCTAGGGATTTACCGTGTATAGCAGAATACCGTGTTGTAGTAGCAACTAACCAGTAGATAATGGTACTTAGTGGAGTGGAGTGACTTTCATTTGTTTCTTTTTATTGAAATACGGCGTTACTGTGAATTTCATTAAACCTGTAGTTACCAGCGGTCGCAATATACACAACGAGAAGCAATTATCTACAGAAAAAGCGTCTTCTCCAAAATTTGCACCAGTCAACTATAGTGATAATATAGCATTTATTGTGGTGGAGAGGAAAAAGCAAAAAAAATAGAAAAGCCAGATACAGCGATTGATAAACAAAGAGGTCGATGTACGTCATTGTAGGAGATTGCCAGATATAACCGGCCTCTTCAACACGCAATTATACTTTTGTATCAGGTCAATCACATATTACTCGGGTTAGTTAATTTCCAGTAGATCCTTCATGTGTTTAGCTCAAATCACCGACCAGTATGTTTTAAAATAAGTGACCACTGATCAGAGCAGATCGACTGGTCGAACCCTTGGACTGGTCCGAACCCTTGATGGTCCGAACCCGGGACTGGTTCAAACAGTTTCGTTGGACAATAGAGCAGACTGTTAACGGATGGAGTTTGTAGGCCGCCCTTATAACACAAACATTAAAAATCAGGAACGTGACGGTAAGCTGTCCAATATACAAAAAGAGTTAGTAGAAACAGAAATACCAATTAAGCTAGTCTGAGCTTTCTTTAAGGTTATTAATATAATATTCAAGAGGTTGCTAGTAGAAGTTGCAGTAAATTCAAACCATTCAATTCATTTAGAACGATGTGTGTAGTCTGTGGTCAGTCATACAAACGGGACTTCCCATGGATAATTTGGTCATTTTTGTGGAAATTGGTGTCACGCTTCCTTGTGCAGTATATCCCAGAACTAGCTAATGCTGTATTAAAACAGAGAGTGTTTTTGGGTATGCCAAATGAGGAAAAATCTGTGGACTTAATATCACAAGGGTTATTAAAAGGGGATAACATCAAAGCTGCTTTCTTAGGAAAACCTGGAAGCTTTTACAACAGTTGGGAACATAAAAAGTGCTGGGTGATATGGGTACTGCCCTGATGCGGGCCATGTAGTCACAAAACTGTAAGGCCCTGGAGGTGATGTCCTGGTAGTCAGTAAATGTGGGGCTGATAGTGCTGTCCTGGGAGCTGTAAATGGGTTTGAAGCTGGAGGTTGCTGTCCTGGGAGTCAGAAAATGGTGGTGAAGCTGGAGATACTGTCCTGGGAAGACTGTAAGGGTGAAGCCTGGAGATTTTGTCCAGGTAGTCGGGAATTATTCGCAGGAAGGGAATACATATTAAATGACCTCATAGAGGACAGGACCATTGTAGCGGAAACAAGTGTAGTCAAAGATAAGATAAAACCAATATTGCAAACTAGAAATACCGCGGAAAAATTAAGCAAACAGAGGGACTCCAATAGCAAAGTGGAGGATAAAATTACAAAAACAAATGGGGGAGCTCCATTGTTGGTGTTGGGAGGATAGGAATAAGCCAGGGAAACAGCACCTACAGGGAATTTACTGGTCACAGTAAGAAACCCAAAGGCAACACGGAAAACCTAGCCTGTGCACATACTATGAACTTGGTATCTGCTGGGCATGGGAAATCTGGATAAAAACAGTGGGAACATGCAACTATGACCACCCTTAGAAAATGTCATGCCCATTATGACAAGGAAAATGCAAACTCCCTTCCTGTATAGCTTTTTCACCATGAAAATGTTGTACCTCTTCAGTACAGGGAAAGACTGTGGCTATAACTAAATTGCCAGGCATACCATTTCTAAGGGGGACAATAAGATACAAAACCATCCATGGCATTGAGGAAAAACCTGGTTAGCCACAAAGCACTCAAGAGGGAGAGGTTTTTTAGTGCCAGGAAGGAAAAAAAAAAAACTGGCAGGAAATGGCAGGAAATCGTCACCAATATCCAGTCATTCCTGGAGTGGACCAACAGTCGTGGGCCTCCACTCCAAACCAACAGATACAGATACTCATGCCGCGAAATAAAAATCCCCCACCGTACCACAATAACACAGTCCGATAACATTCTTCTTTCGCAATAATTATACAGGGTCTAAAGCACAGCAACAAACAACCAAAATTACCTTTTTCCGTGGACTGCTTGCAGAGGCAAAGGCATGTTCGCGCTTTCATGGACCCACATAAGGATCACCCAAACCCCTTGGACACGAAATTGGATCCAGGTTACAACCTATACAGTTGTGACAGCAGTTGAAAAGGCAAAAGGGGGGGGTTGGCCTGTACCATTGCAGAGTCTCTTATTGTTGCACAGAACCTGCTTAATGCTCAAAATGACGTAGGGAAGTTTTTTAGGGGCCCCCCCCCAGTAAAGGTCGAGAACCCACCCCAAAACCTAGTCATTGTTGTAGTCTACAAGCTCGGATGCAACTCCCAGCAATTCCAGGAAACAGCTGTTAAAAAATTGACCACTGTCTGGAAAATTTTCAGATCCTGCACCCAACATTTGCTCCTGGGGGGATTTCAACTTAAGGCACCTAAAATGGAGGTATATAGCAAATAATATTGTTGCAGTAATAACACCAGGAGCAGCTCATGATGAAAACTCACACTCACACGAGCTTTTAATATCTCTTGCACAAAATTCAATTTAAACCAGCAAATAATATGAGCCTACTAGACTGGAGAATACACTAACCTATCTTCACCACAATGATGAATCTGATAAGAAAATGTCCCATATCAAAAACAATATAATAGATCACAACATAATTAGGTTCAGACATGTATGCGTTGGAGCCCCAGACCGACAAAATGAGACTAGTCACGAGGGAGCATTCACCAAATTCAACTTCAATAACAAAACAAGTGGAACCAAGTAACAAGTCCATAACCGATATAAGCTGGGGAGGATATACTAAGCAACACAGACCCCAAACTTATGCCTAGAACAGATTAACTCGGATGGCACTCAATGTATGGCACAAGGCTTATTCCTCTAGAAAAAGGAGGAGTAGATGTTAAATAGAAAGAGAGGACAGGCGCTCCCTTTACAGGGGCGACGGAAAAGAATAACAGAAGCGGCTACAATGAGGTCATTTTATCTGAAAAATGCGCAGGGAGACAGGGTCAGAGAAATAGAAATTAGCAGAATGATGTAACACTTAATGCTAAAAGAATCTTTAGGAGTCGGAATCGCGGGAAGGAACTAAAAGCCCAAATAAATGAAATCGAAAGAAAACCCAAAGTATTTCTTTCTCCTATGCCAAATCAAAATCGAAGAAACAACGTCCAGTTTTGGGGGCCCCTACTTAAACAAGATGGGTCCTACACAGATGACAGCAAGGAAATGGATTGTGAGCTACTCAACGTCCAATATGACTCAGTTTTTAGCAGGCCCGCTAACAGACTGTAGAGTCGAAGATCAAAATGAATTTTTTTATGAGAGAGCCACAAAAATTTGATTAACATCAAGCCTATCCTCTCGATGTTAGCCTAACGCCAAATGACTTCGTTCAGGCGATAAATGACTTGCCCATGCACTCTATGCCCCAGGGCCAGACTCACTTGAAACTCTGTGTCATTCAAGAACTGCAGAAGCCCCTATCACGAAGCCTTTTCCATCCTATGGAGAGGGGAGCATGGACACGGGGGTCGGTCCTCAGTTACTAAACAAAGACATAGCACCACTCCACAAAGGGGGCAGTAAAAGCAACAGCAAAGACTACAGACCAATTGCACTAACATCCAATATCATAAATTCTTTTGAATGGGTCCTAAGAAGCAAGATCACCACCCATCTAGAAACCCTTCAGTTAACACTTCCCGGGCAACATGGGTTTAGTACAGGTTCGCTCCTGTCTGTCTCAATACTGGATCACTACGACAAGTCCTATAATGCACTAGAAGACAAAAAGAATGGAGATGTAATATATACAGGGTCTTTGCAAAAGCCTTCGACAAGTTTGACCATGGCGTTCGTAATTGCGCAAAAAATGTCTGCGCCCTCTAAAGAAATATACAGGTAAAGTCGGTCGTTGGATCTATAATTTCCTCACTAACAGAACACAGAGGAGTAGTCGTCAACGAGTAATGTCCGAGGCTGCTCGGTGAAATAAGCTTGTTCCACAAGGCACAGTACTACTCCCATCTTGTTCCTCTTCTCATATCCGACATAGACAAGGATGTCAGCCACAGCACACGTGTCTTCCTTTGCAGATGACACCCGAATCTGCATGACAGTGTTTTCCTTGCAGACACTGCAAGGCTCCAGGCGGGACATCAACCAAATCTTTCAGAGGCTGCAGAATACAATATGAAGTTCAACGATGAGAAATTTCAATTACTTCAGATATGGTAAACATGATGGAAATAAATCTTCATCAGGTACAAAACAATTTCTGGCCAAAAATAGAGCGAAAACACCAACGTCAAAGACCTGGGAGTGATTATGTCGGTGGATCTCAACCTTCAAGGACCATAAACAATGTATCATCGCATCTGCTAGAAAAAAATGACAGGATGGATTATGAGAACCTTCAAAACTATGGGAGCCAAGCCCATGATGACACTCTTCAGGTCACTTGGTCTATCTAGGCTGGAATAATTGCTGCACTATAACAAGCACCTTTCAAGCAGGTGATGAAATTTGCCCAGACCTAGACAATGTACAGAGAAATTTCACGGCGCGCATTAACGGAGATAAAACACCTCAAATTACTGGGGCGCTTGAGGTTTTCTAAACCTGTATTCCCTGGAACGCTAGGAGGGAGAGAGACATGATTATATACACCTGGAAAAATCTAGAGGGACTAGTACCGAACTTGCACACGAAAATCACTCACTACGAAAGCAAAAGACTTGGCCAGACGCTGCACCATCCCCCAATGAAAAGCTAGGGGTGTCACTAGCACGTTAAGAGACCATAAATAAGTGGTCAGGGCCGAGGACTGTTCAACTGCCTCCCAGCACCACATAAGGGGATTACCAACAGACCCCTGGCATGTCTTCAAGCTGCGCATGGACATGCACCTAAAGTCATTCCTGATCAGCCGTGGCTGTGGCTAGTCGTTGGTTTGGCGTGCAGCCGCAGCAACAGCCTGGTTGATCAGGCGCTGTTCCACCAGGAGGCCTGGTCAAGGACCGGGCCCGAGGGGCGTTGTCCCCCGACGAAAACTCTTCCAGGTAAAACTCCAGTGACGTGGTCAGCGGATGAGTCTATGTGAAGATGAGGTGAAATCATAGTATTGCTGAGGGAAAAGGGTGAGTGGTGCACTTAGGAGTCTGTGGAGACAAAGAACTTTGTCCTTGGAGGCCAAAAAGGGGAATGTATGAGAGTTAGTTTACCAACGCTCTTTATGGGTGAAACATGGTGATGAATGTTGCAGCGAGGGAAGGCTGGAGGCATGGAGTTGTCATGTCTGAGAGCAATGTGTGAGTGTGAATATAATGCAGAGAATCGTAGTTTGGAAGTAGGAGGAGGTGCGGATTACCAAAACTGTGAGTCCAGAGGGTGTGGAAGGGTTGTTGAGGTGGTTCGGACATGTGGAGAGAATGGAGCAACAGGAATAAACTTTCATGAGTGTATCAGTCTGTTAGTTTTATAAACAGGAAGGAAGCGGGTGTTTGGGTCGGCCTAGGAAAGGTTGGAGGGAGGGGGTAAAGGAGGTTATGTGTGCGAGGGGCTTGGACTTCCAGCAGGCATGCGTGAGCGTGTTTGATAGGAGTGAATGGGACAAATAGGTTTTTAATACTTGTCCGTGCTTGTTGGTAGTGTGTGCCAGCAAAGTAACGTTTATGAGGGGTTCAGGGAACTCGGCATGGCCGGATTGAGTCCTGGAGATGGGAAGTACAGTGCCTGCAACTCTGAAGGAGGTGTGTTAATGTTGCAGTTTAAAAACTGTAGCGTAAAGCACCTTCTGGCAAGACAGTGATGGATGTGATGATGGTGAAAGTTGTTCTTTTTCGGGCACCCTGCCTTGGGTGGGGAATCGGCCGGTGTGATAATAAAAATAAATAATAATATAAACATTGAGAACTAGGACAAGTTTCCAAATGCTCTGTTATTCATGTGAGAGATTTTAATCAGCAATTGATTTTCAAAAGTTGAGAAAGTTGTATCAAGTCCTTGGTCGTACAGGGATTTAATTGAATTTGTTTCATAAAAAGCAGTTTTGAAAATATGAATGTTTCCTTTGGTTATTTAAATTAGATCCGTTTATAGTTACAGGATTTGGGTAAATTTTAATATACATTGGTCAAATAATACTATCTAATTACTTGGGTAGAATTGTTTGTGGGTTGCCGGGAAGAAACATGTATTGTTTGGCAGGCTGGCCTGTGCTGCAGTGTTCTCTTTATTATGAGTCGCGTGTCGGTTCGCGCTATCAGGTGTTTTTTGTTGTGGGATCTATGATGGCGAGGTGTGGTCTTGACCTTTTATGGCCTTCGTTTGATATATTATTTTTATTGTTACTTGATAATGTGAGTAGGTCACGATAGGTTCTTGGAATTTCTCTATTCTTTCAGAGGTGGTTGCTTTGCATACACACACACCAACATTTATATTATATATATATAATTATGTGATTTATTATCACACCGGCGATTTCCCACCAAGGCAGGGTGGCCCGAAAAAGAAAAAACTTTCACCATCATTCACTCCATCACTTTTCGTCTTGCCAGAAGGGTGCTTTAACACTACAGTTTTTATACTGCAACATTAACACCCTCCTTCAGAGTGCAGGCACTGTACTTTCCCATCTCACAGACTCAAGTCCGGCCTGCCGGTTTCCCTGATCCCTTTCATATAATGTTAACTTTTGCTCAAACTCCAACAGCACGTCAAGTATTAATAACAACCATTTGTCTCCATTCTCTCCTATCAAACACGCACACGCATGCATGCTGGAAGTCCCCAGCCCCTCGCACACAAAACCTCTTTACCCCCTCCCTCCAACCCTTCCTAGGCCGACCCCTACCCCGCCTTCCTTCCACTACCAGACTGATACACTCTCTTGACGTCATTCTGTTTCGCTCCATTCTCTCTACATGTTCCCGAAACACGCAACAACCCTTCCTCAGCCCTCTGGGACAACAGTTTTGTTTAATCACCGCACCTCCTCCTAACTTCAATCTACGAATTCTACCTGCCATTATAATTTCACACACACTTTGCCCAGACATGACATCTCCACTTGGCCTCCAGCCTTCTCCTCGCTGCAACATTAATCAAACTCGCGTCACAACCCATTTAAAGAGCGTTGGTAATCTATTACTCTCATTACATTCCCACTCTGTGCCTCCAAGGACAAAGTTCTTTGGTCTCCACAGACTTCTAAGTGCACCACTCACTCTTTTTCCCTCATTTCAATTCTATGATTCACCTCATCTTTCATAGACCAATCCGCTGACAAGTCCACTCCAAATATCTGCTTCGTCACCTCCTCATTACTCTCTCCCCTCCAATCTGATATTTCAATCTTCAACACCTAATCTTTTTGTTCTTCCTCATAACCTTACTCTTTCCGTGATTCACCTGTAATTTTCTTCTTTTTCGCACACCCTACCAAATTCATCCAACAATCTCTGCAATTCTCCTTCAGAATCTCCCAAGAGCACAGTGTCATCAGCAAAGAGCATGCTGAGACCAACTCCCACTTTGTGTGTGATTCTTTATCTTTAACTCCAACGCCTCTTGCCAAGACCCTCGCATTTACTTTCTCTTACAACCCATCTATTAAATATATTAAACTACCACTGGTGAATTCACACTTCCTTGTCTAAGGCCCTACTTTTTACTGGGAAAAAAATTTCCCTCTTTCCTACACATACTCTATACTTGAGCCTAAACTATTCCTCGTAAAAAACTCTTCATGATTTCAGTAACCTTCCTCCTACACCATAACTTGCAACATCGGCCCACTTTGCCCCCCTATCCACCTGTCATACGGCCTTTTCCAGAATCAATAAAATGCCACAATAGACCTCTTTAGCCTATCTAAATACTGTTCACTTATATGTTTCACTGTATACACCTGGTCCACACACCCATACCTTTCCTAAAGCCTCCTTGTTCATCCATGCTATTCTTTTCTCCTTTACTCTTAATTCTTTCAATTAGTACTCTACCATACACTTTACAGGTACACTCAACAGAATTATCCCCTATAATTTTTGACACTGTCTCTTTTTATCCCCTTTGCCTTTATACAAAGGGAACTATGCATTGCTCTCTGCCAATCTCCTAGGGTACCTTACCCTCTTCCTTACATTTATTAAATAATTGCAACCAACCACTCCAAAACTATATCCCATCTGCTTTTAACATTGTTTCTATCTTTATCCCATCAATCCGGCTATTTTTTTGCCTTACCCCCTTTCAATTTTTACCTACTGCGACCTCACGAACTTCCCACACTCACAACTGGCTCTACTCACTCCTACAAGTGTTATTCCTCCTTGCCCTATTACCGAAATCACGTTCCCTATATTCATCAACATTTAACAATTCCTCTAATTTTTCCTTCCATCTTCCAATACCTCTACCTCTACATTTAATAACTCTCCTCTCCTATTTTTAACTGGACAAATCCATTTGTTTTCCCTCCTAGGGTTTCTTATTGTTAATCTCACTCCAAACTTTTTTCTTATTTTCAACAAAATTTGTGAAACATCTCACCCACTCTTTCATTTGCTTCTTTTTACATTGTTCACAACTCCTTAACTTCTCTCTTTTTCTCCATTTACTCTTCCCTCCTTGCATCACTTCTTCTTTGTAAAAAACTTCTCATAATGCTAACTGTTCTCACTTACTACTCTCTTTACTTCATCATTCACCAATCGCTCCTCCTGCCCTCTTGCAGACCACTTTCCTGTAACCACAAAATTCTGCTGAACCAACTCTAACACTACATTTTTAAACCTACCCCAATTACTCTTCGACCCCATTGCCATATGCTTCATTAGCCCACATATATCCTCCAATAGCGTTTATATTTACCCCTAACTGCCTCCTCTTTTAGTTTAATAAACTTCACCTCTCTCTTCCCTGAGGCTTCTAGTCTCCGTGTATCCCATCTACCTTTTACTCTCAGTGTAGCTACAACTAGAAAGTGATCTGATATATTTGTGGCCCCTCTATAAACATGTACATCTGAAGTTTTCTAAATCAACAGTCTATTATCTACCAATAACATAATCCCAACTAACTACTGTCATTTCGCCCTACATCATATGTGTATACTATTTTTCCTCTTTTTCTTAAAATATGTATTACCTATAACTAAAATAACCCTTTCTTATACAAAGTCAATAAAGGGCTCCCATTATCATTTACACATGGCCACACCAATCTTACCTACCCCACCCTCTCTAAAAGTTTCTCCTACTTTTAGCATTCAAGTCCCCTACCACAAGTACTCTCTCACTTGGTTCAAGGCTCCAATATTCATTCACTTAACATCTCCAAATCTCTCTCTCTCCTCTGATTCTCTCTTCTACCAGGGATATACAACGCTTATTATGACCACTTCTCGCCATCCAACCTTTACTTTAATCCACATAATCTTGATTTCACATTCATATTCTTTCTCCTTCCATACTGGATCATTTAACATTACTGCTACCCCTTCCTTGACTCTAACTCTATCAGATACTCCAGATTTAATCCACATTTATTTCCCACACTGAAACTCTCCTCCCCCTTCAGCTTTGTTCGTTAGGGGCCAGGACATCCAAAATTCTTTTCATTCATAACAGAGCAATCATCTGTTTCTTGTCTTCCGCACTACATCCACGCAATTTAGCACCCAGTTTTATAAAGTGTTTCTTCTTCTCTTTTTTTAGTAAATTGTATACTGGAGAAGGGGTTACTAGCCCATTGTCCGGATTTTAGTCGCTCTACGACACGCATGGCTTTCGGAGGAAAGATTCTTTTCCTACTTCCCCCCACAGAGGGCATATCACGATGAAATAAAAAGAACAAGAGCTATTTAGAAAAAGGAGTAAAACCTAGATGTTTGTTTGTATTATATGCATGTGCGTGTCTGTGAAGTGTTGACAAAGTGTAAAGTAGGAGTAGAAGAATATCCACTGTTATCTTAGATTGTTTATGAGACAGAAAAGAAACCAGCCATCCTACCTTCATGCAAAACAGTTACAGGTTTTTTGTTTCTACAGTCATCTGGCAGGACGGTGTACTTCCTTGTGGTTGCTCTGTCTACAAACCTAACTACCTATATATATATTATATTATATAAATATATTTATATATATATATATATATATATAATATAATATATTTAATAATTATATTTATATATATATAGTAATATATATATATATATTATATTAATGTCGTGCCGAAATGTAAAACTGGTCAATTAGCAAGAACTCATTTAAAATTAAGTCCTTTCTTAAATTTTCTCTTATACGTTTTAAAAAAAAAAGAAATATAATTGTTTCATTAAGTTAATGTAAAAATTTTTAATTTTGCACCAAAAGGAACTTAGAAAACTTACACTTAACCTTATTATAACCAAGAACAATTTATTTTTAGCCTAACACAACTAAATATATTTAGATTTGTTTACAAATAATTTATTACTAACATAGAACACGGATGAAATATATTTTTTTTCGATACGGTTCAGAATGATTTTGGCGAAATATTGCATACACAAATTTTCACTTGTTCATATAATGGCAAGATGAGAGTTGCTGTTTAAGCCAGATCGCAAGTTATGCCTATTTCGGCACGACTCATACACACACACACACAACACACACATCAACTATTTATATATATATATATATATATATATATATATATATACTTTATATATTTATATATAATTATATATATATTTATTTATTTATCTATATTTATTTATATATATATATTTATATCTTTATATATATTTATGTTAATGAAAAATTAATAATTTTGTATCAAAAAAAACCTTAGAAAACTTATATATATTGAGTAGCACTAATCCGTATTTGTCATTGGATGATATTAACAAGAGGTATATTGTTGAAGAACAAATTTTTAAAATATATCCCTTGGGCAAAGTTTTAAAAGGTTTCTCTATGCTTTTACTTGGCATAGATAAATATATAATATAAAAAAAAACTCGAATTGTTTCACGTACTACGAGCCCAGTGATAACATAAACACTTGGTGGTTAATATAGACTAACGTCATGTTAAGTTAATCAGTAGATATTATGCACCGTCATAGCGTGCTGGATTATGGGGGGCGAGCAAACTGCTCTCTACTTCCACTTAAAGTAATTTATTTACTGTTCATTAGTAATTGACTACTATATGTAGCAGGAAAATATTCATTATGTTTTCTGAGGCCTGATATCCACAAAAGTGATAATCAACTCCTGAATATTGCCCCCAAACTGATCGTACACTTATTAGAGTGAAAACCACATTTACGTGTTAAAAATACTCTCTACGGTAGCTTAAGCAAGGAAAGGGACAATGCCCATTGATTAAAAAATACAATTATTTTGGGGAATTTTTCTTTTTTCTGTGGCTGGTGCTAAAGCCCCGCTTCACAAACCGGAGAGGGACCCGGGTTCGATCTCCCGGCGGGTGGAAATTCCGCACGTTCCTTACACCTATTGTCCTTGTTCACTAGCAGCAAATATGGTACCTGGGGTGTTAGTCGACTGGTGTGGGTGGTCGCATCCTGGGGGACAAGATTAAGGACACCATGAATAAGTTAGACAGTTCCTCGATGACGCACTGACTTTCTTGGGTTATCCTGGGTGGTAACCCTCCGGGGACGGTTAAAATTCCTAACGAAAACTTATTTTATCTTATCTTATCTTTATGTAATGGTTTTTGAAACTGTTGCAACATCCTACTTTGTTGAATTATCAGTCACCTGACAATCCTCCAGATACTTTTACGTGGTTAATGACTGTTGTGTTATCTTTCCTTGTCATTTCTGCTATGGCTCTATTGACTGAGGAAGCGAAACGTTTCAACAGATATCCGAATGGTGTCTTAATCAATATTTCTATTCTTATTTGCCTCAAAGCAAAAGGTGACTATCTTTCAACCATGATTTAAGACACTGATCAAGATTAAAAGCATTCCACTCATCTATGTCTATTACCATAGAAGAAACGTTTATTTAGCAAAAACTAAACCTTTCCTATCGTGGCAGTATAACAATGTTAATCGTTTTTTTAAAAATAAGTATACACTTGGCTGGACTTTTATCACTCATGATGTCCGGTGTCTTTGGCGGGAAAAAACAGCTTTAAGAGCAGAATGTAGTGGGTGGGGCGGCATTAGTGGGTGGGGCGGCATTAGTGGGTGGGGCGGCATTAGTGGGTGGGGCGGCATTAGTGGCTGGGGCGGCATTAGTGGACGGGGCGGCATTAGTGGGTGGGGCGGCATTAGTGGGTGGGGCGGCATTAGTGGGTGGGGCGGCATTAGTGGGTGGGGCGGCATTAGTGGGTGGGGCGGCATTAGTGGCTGGGGCGGCATTAGTGGACGGGGCGGCATTAGTGGGTGGGGCGGCATTAGTGGGTGGGGCGGCATTAGTGGGTGGGGCGGCATTAGTGGGTGGGGCGGCATTAGTGGGTGGGGCGGCATTAGTGGCTGGGGCGGCATTAGTGGGTGGGGCGGCATTAGTGGCTGAGGCGGCATTAGTGGACGGGGCGGCATTAGTGGCTGGGGCGGCATTAGTGGCTGGGGCGGCATTAGTGGGTGGGGCGGCATTAGTGGGTGGGGCGGCATTAGTGGCTGGGGCGGCATTAGTGGCTGGGGCGGCATTAGTGGCTGGGGCGGCATTAGTGGCTGGGGCAGCATTAGTGGGTGGGGCGGCATTAGTGGGTGGGGCGGCATTAGTGGGTGGGGCGGCATTAGTGGGTGGGGCGGCATTAGTGGCTGGGGCGGCATTAGTGGGTGGGGCGGCATTAGTGGCTGAGGCGGCATTAGTGGACGGGGCGGCATTAGTGGCTGGGGCGGCATTAGTGGCTGGGGCGGCATTAGTGGGTGGGGCGGCATTAGTGGCTGGGGCGGCATTAGTGGGTGGGGCGGCATTAGTGGGTGGGGCGGCATTAGTGCGTGGGGCGGCATTAGTGGGTGGGGCGGCATTAGTGGGTGGGGCGGCATTAGTGGGTGGGGCAGCATTAGTGGGTGGGGCAGCATTAGTGGGTGGGGCGGCATTAGTGGGTGGGGCGGCATTAGTGGCTGGGGCGGCATTAGTGGCTGGGGCGGCATTAGTGGCTGGGGCGGCATTAGTGGCTGGGGCGGCATTAGTGGCTGAGGCGGCATTAGTGGACGGGGCGGCATTAGTGGCCGGGGCGGCATTAGTGGCTGGGGCGGCATTAGTGGCTGAGGCGGCATTAGTGGACGGGGCGGCATTAGTGGACGGGGCGGCATTAGTGGACGGGGCGGCAGTAGTGGCTGGGGCGGCATTAGTGGCTGGGGCGGCATTAGCGGGTGGGGCGGCATTAGCGGGTGGGGCGGCATTAGTGGCTGGGGCGACATTAGCGGGTGGGGCGGCATTAGTGGGTGGGGCGGCATTAACGGGTGGGGCGGCATTAGCGGGTGGGGCGGCATTAACGGGTGGGGCGGCATTAACGGGTGGGGCGGCATTAACGGGTGGGGCGGCATTAGCGGGTGGGGCGGCATTAACGGGTGGGGGCGGCATTAACGGGTAGAGGCCAGAAACAACTGGACAAGGTCACACGTCTTGGATGGATCGTCTCAAGGAATTTCCAAACTTAGTAAACTTCCCATTTGATGTGTAATTTACACATACCATTATTTACTTAACTTCACATATGTGTGTCACAACACAATATAACTACAGCGGGAGTTGAATGACAGCAGTTGAGCTACAGTGTTGCAGCCACATAACCCTGTTCTGTTTCTGCAGTGTTGAACAAATAGAGTGAGAAATACAGACAGATTCGTTCAGGGAAACGACTGTCTCCAGAGTGAATATTTCCACGGAAATTGACTGGACTGTAGCATTTTTCCACACACAAAAAAAAAAAATAAAAAACACCATGCACACGAGATAAAATTTCAATAAAACGTCCTACAAGTCAAATTATGCCCTCTCCCTCCCCCCCAAAGAAAAAAAAATAAATAAAAAAATGCCACGACACTGTATAAAATGTCCTTTGAAAGTTCCCAAGTGAGGTCATTTCTCCCAGAGATTTGTGGGAAATACCAGCAAAATTATAGTCCAACACTGAAGAGAAAATAAAGTCAGGTCATCCCATTTTTAACATTATTTCCTCTTAATCCTTCATATTTTTGTTATTTTCCTTGTTTATCATTTTATTTTACTTTTCCCATTTTACATTTTCTAATTCACTTATTCTTTTTTCATCCTCAGTTTCTTCTCATCCTCCTGTTTACTACCCCTGATTATCCCTTTTTCTTCCCTTTCTTTAATCTCCTTCGTCTCCTCCGGTTTCCTCTTTCGTTATTGCTCATCCACTCGCTCGTTTATCACACATTGTCAATAACTTAAGAATTCCATAAGCTTAATCAAAAACTCTAATTGCTTTCCATTATTCTGGAGACTCAAGGAATGAAGAAGGGAGGATGTGTGGGACGAAATATACGTGAGTGGAGTAGAAGACAGGAGTAAAAGAGGAGGAAAACTAAGGAAGGAAAGGTAGAGTATATATGACGAGGAGAGGAAGAGACAGGTGATGGAGGGTAAGCGAGAAGAAGGAAGGAAGGACAGGGAAATATGAGGGCTAGGGAGGAGCGAGGAGAGAGAGAGAGAGAGAGAGAGAGAGAGAGAGAGAGGAGAGAGAGAGAGAGAGAGAGAGAGAGAGAGAGGAGAGAGAGAGAGAGAGAGAGAGAGACAGACAGAGACAGAGACAGAGAGACAGAGACAGAGAGACAGAGACAGAGAAAGAGACAGAAAGACAGAAAGAGAAACAGAGACAGTGAGAGACAGACAGAGTGAGAGGGAGGGCAGAGAGTGAAAGGGAGGGCAGAGGGAGTGAGAGGGAGGGCAGAGAGAGGGAGGCAGGTAGTGAGAGGCAGGTAGTGAGAGGGAGCAAGAGGGAGAGAGAGAGGGAGGGAGAGGGGGAGAGAGGAGAGAGGAGAGAGGAGAGAGGAGAGAGAGAGAGTGGGTTCACTCAAAGAATGAAGAGTGGGTTCACTCAAAGTACCACACTTGGCTCCAGTACGAGGAAAGCGAGAAACAAGCTTCTATATCACAAGACGGGCAGCAAGCAGCAACTACACTGTACCCTTCTCCAGAACATCACTTCATCTGAGATCATTTATTCCCAGGACAACTCGAATCTGTAACATGTTCATACAGCATAATACCAACAAAATAAAGTCAGTTGATCAAATGTAATTTCTGGCCCACAGATGGCTCCAACTTCATCCTGTTCCCTATTTGTATGTTTCGAAACAATAAAAAAGGGGCTTTTAAATGAGCTGATGTTAACAGCTCTTAGCCTGTAAATAAAGTTAGGAACCTTAACCTAACCTTGTTAAACCCTGTGTAACGAGAGAGAGAGAGAGAGAGAGAGAGAGAGAGAGAGAGAGAGAGAGAGAGAGAGAGAGAGAGAGAGAGAGAGAGAGAGAGAGAGAGAGAGAGAGCCGGGCGTAACCTTGACTGAGCTCCAACAAAAATGGGGGATCAGTGATCTACAAAAGGGTAAATATCCTGGGTACAAATGTGAGGAAAGGCTTACTAAGTGGTAATTAATTATCGTCTCCCAAATCAACACTGAGGGTTATTTCCATAAGTCACAACATCCGGGTAAGTAGTTCACTCACTGCTAGGGCAGACTCATACTATACAAACATCCACCACACCACAGACAGACAATTTTTAAGCTTCAGTGACGCTACTCGGGAATTTGTTCCACTCATACACTATATTACCAACCCAATGCTTTCCTTTATCTTTTCTAGATCTAAATTTTTACATCTGGGTGTTAGTCGACTGGTGTGGGTCGCATCCTGGGACAAAACTGACCTAATTTGCCCGAATTATTATTATTATAATCAAGGGGAAGCGCTAAACCCGGAGGATTATACAGCGCCTGGGGGGGGGATGTGGAAGGCATTCAGGCTTAATTCGGGGAACTGGAGCACAGATCCAATTCCCTAAATCAAGAGCCCCTCACCAACATCAAGGAACCTTCCTTGAGGGATAATTTGCCCGAAATGCTCAGCATAACAAGGGGATTTCTATATAGTAGTATGTCATTGATGTCAGCTAGGCCTGTATACCTTGTACATGTACTTGTAGAAATAAAGATATATTATTATTATTATTATTGCTGCGAGTACTGTCATGGTTAGATCCTTTTAGCACATTATTACATCCCCTTTATTTATTCCCGTTTTCCTTTTCCACCCCAGTCATGTACCACCTAATTCTACGCCTTGCTAGAGAGTGCAGATTCAGGGCCTCAGTCTAGCTTCGTAGGAAAGAATTTTGATACATGGGGATCAACTTTGTCATCGTTCTTTGTACGTTTTCAAGATTATTATAATCATGGGGAAGCGCTAAACCAGTAGAATTACACAGCGTCAGGGGGATATGGAAGGTATTCAGGCTTAATTCAGGGAACTGGAGCACGGATGTAATTCCCTAGATCAAGAGCCCTTCACCAGCTCAAGAAACCTTCCTTGAGGGGTAAGTTTTCAATAACATGTACATTAAACGTCCTCCAGACGGTAATTATTTTGGTGGAGCTTCATACAGATTTCCTCTCTTCAGCTACACGTGTTTTCTAACCTGTTTACAACTCATCAGCAGTGATTATTAGATTTTATAGGTTTTTAAAGGCGAAACAAAGACCTATACTAAAAATATACCTATTCCTTTTGCCTGGTTTATGAAAAGACAGAACAACAGCAGTTTTCCACAGCTGGGGAAGAATCCTTGCGACCAAATAAGATTACAATGACATCAGAGAACTGCAATGCTTGACCTATGTAATTGCTGAAGCATACGACTATTAATGCCATCAGGCCCAGCTGGAAAGTGTTTAATCCAGTTCTAGAAGCGTAAAAGGCTAGAAGAAAAGTCTAAAGGCAGTAACTCTGGCAGACTTGGAGGAAAGAAACGCGGGGCAAAGATGTAGCCCCTGACAGATATGGATGATACAAGATGATGTAGCCCCTGACAGATATGGATGATACAAGATGATGTAGCCCCTGACAGATATGGATGATACTAGATGATTTCCAATCTATGTGGCAACTAAAAAAGTTCTTGCAATGCTGATACCGGCAACCCGTAGAAGGGAGTGGCTAACGCGACGGTCTGGAGTTTTGAGACTCTCCGACCGCGGATTCAATCCCGTCCGTGGTATGGTTTGTTTGCAATCGTGTCATTACGATTTCGTGAGTAATGGGAGTCAGGTCTGGAGATTACCTGCTACTCAATTTCCCTACATTTTTCCAAACTGCACTCACAGAGGAAGCCGAAGTAATGGTAGAAACATAATCCCACCAACAAGTGAGGTTTGGCTTCGCGGATCCTACAACGGGCAACAACTCTTCCTCGCTTAAAATAAAAAAATTCGCTCTGTGGTCCTATTGTAACGATATTGGCCCTTCCGATATCGTTATAATATCTGTGTTACAATATCTATTGTTTCAGTATCTGTGTTAAAGAGGTCTAAGCGAAGCTCAGATCTCTCCAACACAATTGTCAAAGATCTGTTAAGTTATACCATGAATTAAGGAAAGAACCAAGACTTCACTTTACGAAATGCGATAGTACTTATGGAAAAGGTAGATTATAGGGGAAAAATGAACATGTTATTAGCAGACGGGGGAACTTACTTGCCCCTTCAGTTTGAGGTGACACTCAAGGATCCATAAATATTATGGTGACACCGACAAGATTTGGAGAAAACGCTTATGTACAGTTCTGGACATTTATTAGACGGAACGTTTCGCCGCTAGTGGCTTCTTAGGACTGAAGAATAAACTAGTAGCGAAACGTTTCCTCTAAAAGTGTTTATAAACATAGTTAAAAACAAATGAGTACAGTACTTTCAACAGTTGTAAAACAGTAACCCAACCTTCGATACAAGTATCTTCTTCCAGGTGAGCCGTAAAGCTCGTAGGGAATATTCAAGAATATGTATACAGTGACGTGAAAACAATAGAGTATTTTTTATGTTTTTTTTCTGGCTCGATGTTTGGCTTGCATAGAGACTGGGTATAATGGGAGCAATATTTCACCCGTAAAGAGCAAGCAAGAGACTTTTAAAGTGGTGCTGGCAGAGAGGGAAATAGTGGGTGGACGGCTGAGAAAAGTGGGAGGTGGTGGGTGGAGGATCGTTGTAGAAAGTGGGTCGTGGTGGGTTGAGGATGGTTGTAGAAAGTGGGTCGTGGTGGGTTGAGGATGGTTGTAGAAAGTGGGTCGTGGTGGGTTGAGGATAGTTGTAGAAAGTGGGTCGTGGTGGGTTGAGGATGGTTGTAGAAAGTGGGTCGTGTTTGGTTGAGGATGTTTGTAAAAAGTGGGTCGTGGTTGGTTGAGGATAGTTGTAGAAAATGGGCCGTGGTGGATGGAGGACAGTTGGGTCGTGGTGGGTCGAGTATGGTTGTAGAAAGTGGGTGGTGGTGGGTTAAGTATGGTTGTAGATAGAGGATAAATAAATGGCATAAAATACCGGTACAACAGAATCGTAGACGAATAATGCGACCCTTTGCTGGCATTATACTGCATTTCTCTACTTTCAGTTAGATAGTATTGTTGGGTAGATGGGACTGATTGTTACAAGGCAGTGGTGGGTTATATGTGCTGGTTAATAGATTGTAGTTTTGGAAAATTATGTGGAATACGAAGTATCAATGATAGTAGGTGATATTTTAAAAGATATTACTGAACCATTATCATTGTCTAATTTAAATTATTTAAGAAAAATGAACCTAGTAAGGTTAATTTAAAGTTTTTGGAAAATTACAAACATTAGCTTCAACATCCCATTGATCTATGGGTGATTTACAGGTTAAGATACGATTTTTTCTGATTTTTTTTTTACCCGGGTGAGGATTAGCCACCCAAGATAAACCCGATAAAGTCAGCGCGCCATCGACGACTCTCCTTAAGGCTTGTCCCCCAGGCTGCTACCCACACCAGTCGACTAACACCCAGGTACCTACTTACTGCTAGGTGAACAGGGACACCAGGTGTAAGGAAACATGCAAATGTTTCTACTCATGCCGGGGACTGAACCATGGACACTCAGTGTGAGAACCGAGAGCACTGTCAACTAAGCCACTGACGAGAGAACCTAGACACCAACCTCCCTCGGTGTCACACTTCTGGCAATATAAACACAAATGCAGTATAATGTGATCCTTTATTGACTACGTTTCGCCCACACAGTGGGCTTTTTCAAGTCACAAACAGAACTACCTGGGGTGGAAGGAACGCGAAACATCAAGGGACCTCCAAACACGTATTTCAGAACACCAATACGCAAGCAGGTCTGACGACACAAGGAATGCCTGCGTACAACACCGTAATTCACACAACCACTTGATAAACTACAGAAACTCAAGACTTATCGCCACAGAAGACAACACCCAATACCGAAGAATCCTGGAATCATCACTTATTTCTATATCCGACAACTTCAACCAGAATAGTGGCTTCTATAACATAGCTGAACCACTTGCCAAGAAACTTCTTCATCGCTATCCCACATAAGAACACTGTAGAAGGTCTGCTCACAAACTTGTCCAGTCTCCTTTCCAAGCTACCCAAGTTTTTAGACTCTACAACCCAACTCGGTACATCATCAGATGCAGCATTCTTCACCTGACCTCAGCCGGACTATATATACTCGCGTTCCTTCCACCCAGGTAGTTCTGTTTGTGACTTGAAAAAGCCCACTGTGTGGGCGAAACGTAGTCAATAAAGGATCACATTATACTGCATTTGTGTTTATATTGCCATTGTGTCGGTATTTTATACCATTTATTTCCGTCACACTTCTGTAATCATTACCACATCACAACATCTTAATTTAGGTACTTAAAGAATTGAGGATTTACTGTAACTATAGCACTGTAATTATAACACAGTGCAAACATTATACCAAGGTGTGAACTATATAATGCATTTATATCCAAGTAACATATTGAAGTAGCTGCCAGAAATAATGGAAAAATATCTTATATATACGAGACAGGAATTATTATAATCATGGGGAAGCGCTAAACACATAGGATTATACAGCTCATGGGAGGGGGGGGTTGGAAGGCATTTAGGCTCAACTCAGGGAACTGGAGCACAGATCCAATTCCCTAGATCAAGAGCATCTCACCAGCTTCAAGGAACCTCCCTGGAGGGGACGAGACAGAGAATTATTATTATTATAATCAAGGGGGAAGCACTAAACCCGTAGGATTATACAGCGCCTATGGGGGGATGGAAGGCATTCAGGCTCAATTCAGGGAACTGGAGCACAGATCCAATTCCCTAGATCAAGAGCATCTCACCAGCTTCAAGGAACCTCCCTGGAGGGGACGAGACAGAGAAGCATTGAATTTTTGAGCCCTTGCGTTACATACGTGCTCCCGTAAATAATTCATACACGTACTAAAATATTTTATATCTAGGAACACTTACCCTGACCAGCACATACAAATGATACATCAGATTTGTACGCATGTTACCTGACGGTGTTGCAATTAACGTAATTGTACTTACAAGGTAAACTATGGGATGGTTGATTAGTCTGTTTATGGCAAATACTAACGCAGTGATCCATGATGTTCCACTATGTAAAATGATATTCCATCTCTGTAAATAGTGTCCGTAATCCATCCTCTTGTAAAAACTGAAGATTAATTTGAGGTGGTTATCTTGATAATTAGAGTCACTCTTAAGAGTTTCAAACACACACTCTCAACACTGGAGGAACACTGACGTTCATGTAGACACTTTAGGTGGATCAGGATCCATGACGTCACTTGTAATTCCAAATTTCATCAAATTTAACTAATGACTTTAGCTCGAATCACTCAAAAGGAAATTAAATTTATTATACTGCAGACTGCGGTGTTTGGATTATTTTACATATCGTTAAAGAGGATTTTATTTTTTTGGATATTTTAATGCTTTTAAAGAGTCTGATTATCGTGACGTCATTAAATGACGTCACTGAGTCAGTATTTTTCAGCCAGAGATCACAAAGATTTCATATCTACCCATACATACCCCTCAAGGAAGGTTCCTTGATGTTGGTGAGGGGCTCTTGATTTAAGGAATTGGATCTGTGCTCCAGTTCCCCGAATTAAGCCTGAATGCCTTCCATATCCCCCCCCCAGACGCTGTATAATCCTCTGGGTTTAGCGCTTCCCCCTTGATTATAATAATAATAATACCCATACATATTTGGTACCTTTTATATATCAATGTGAGTTTTTAGCTCAAAAAAGTCATAATTCCTTTACCCTGAGATGTCTGTCATCGTCTTATCAATAAAATAGAATTTAAAAAAATTCAGAATAAAAAATAAAAATATTTATCACAGTAGAAGAGGGTGATGGATGAAGTGTAGTGGTGGGTGATGGGTGAAGTGTAGTGGTGGGTGATGGATGAAGCGTAGTGGTGGGTGATGGTGAATGCGCATAGTGGTAGGGTGTTGGGTTGTAGTGTAGTGGTGGGTGGATGGGTTTGAAGCGTAGTAATGGTGGGTATGGATGAAGGTGTAGTGGTGGGTGAGATGAAGTGTAGTGGTGCGGTGATGGATGAAGTGTAGGGGTGGGTGATGGATGGCAAGGTATAGTGTGTGGGTGTGGATGAGCATAGTGGTGGGTGATGGCTGAGTGTAGTGAGTGGGTGATGGATGAAGCGTAGTGGTGGGTGATGGATGAAGTGTAGTGGTGGGTGATGGACTATGAAGTGAGTGGTGGGTGATGATGATGCGTAGTGGTGGGTGATGGGGTGATGTGTAGTGGTGGAGTGATGGATGGGGGAACGGGGGGTGGTTGTAGTGGTGGGTGATGGTGATGAAGAGTAAGTGGTGGGTGATGGGTGAAGTTGTAGTGGTGGGTTGATGGATGAAAGTGTAGTGGAGGGTGATGGATGAAAAGTGTAGTGGTGGGTGATGGATGAAGCGTAGATGGGGGGGTGGTGAAGGTTGAAGTGTAGTGTGGGGTGATGAAGTGTAGTGGTGGGTGATGGATGAAGCGCTAGTGGTGGGTGATGGATGTAGCGTGTGGTGGTGGTGATGGATGAAGAGTAGTGGGGGTGGAGGGATGAAGCGTAGTGGTGGGTGATGGATGAAGCGTAGTGGTGGGTGATGGATGAAGCATTAGTGGTGGGTGATGGTAATGAAGCATGTGGTGGGTGATGGGATGAAGCATAGTGGTGGGTGATGGATGAAAGCATAGTGGTGGGATGATGGATTGAAGAGCATAGTTGGTGGGTGATGATGAAGCGTTGTGGTGGGTGATGGGATGAAGATAGTGGGGGGTAGGATGAAGCGTAGTGGTGGGTGATGGATGAAGCATTAGGTGGGTGGGTGATGGATGAAGCATAGTGATGTGGGTGATGGATGAAGGTTAGTGGTGGGTGATGATATGAAGGTAGTGGTGGGTGATGGATGTATGCATGTGGTGGGTGATGGATGAGAAGCATAGTGGTGGGTGATGAGGAGAAGCATAGGTGGTGGGTGTGGATATGATGCATAGTGGTTGGGTGGGTGATGGTGAAGCGTAGTGGTGGGGTGATGGAATGAAGCGTTTAGTGGTGGGTGATGGATGGAGGTAGTGGTGGGTGATGGATGAAGCATAGTGGGTGGGAGATGGATGAATGCAGTAGTGGTCGGGTGATTGGATGAAGCATAGTGGTGGGTGATGGATGAAGCGTAGTGGTGGGTGATGATGAAGCGTAGTGGTGGAGTGATGGATGATAAGCATAGTGGTGGGTGATGGGATGTGAAGCATAGTGGTGGAGTTGATGGATGAAGAATATAGTGAGGTGGGTGATGGATGAAGGGGGCGTAGTGGTGGGTGATGATGAAGATAGTGGTGGGTGATGGATGATAAGATAGTGGTGGGTGATGGATGAAGCGTAGTGAGTGGGTGTGATGGTTTGAAGCATAGTGGTGGGGTGTGGATGAAGCATAGTGGTGGGAGATGGATGAAAGCGTAGTGGTGGGTGATGGAATGAAGCGTTAGTGGTGGGTGATGGATTGAAGCATAGTGTGGGTGATGGATGTAGCATAGTGGTGGGTGATGGATGAAGCATAGTGGTGGGTGATGGATGAAGCATAGGGTGGGTTGATGGATGAAGAATAGTGGTGGGTGGATGGATGAAGATAGTGGTGGGTGATGGAGAAGCGTAGAGTGGTGGGTGATGGATGAAGCATAGTGGTGGGTGTCTGGTGATGGATGAAGCATAGTGGTGGGTGATGGGATGGAAGCATAGTGGTGGGTGATGGTGAGTGAAGCGTAGTGGTGGGTGATGGGTGAAGGTAGTGGTGTGGGTGATGGATGAAGCATAGTGGTGGAGTGAATGGTATGAAAGTGTAGTGGTGTGTGATGTATGAAGCATAGGGTGGGGATGATGAAGTGTTGTGGTGGGTGATGGATGAAAGCATAGTGGTGGGTGATGGATGAAGCATAGTGGTGGGTGAGGGATGAAAGGTAGTTGGGGTGATGGATGAATCGTAGGTGGTGGTTGATGGAGGAAGCGTAGTGGTGGGTGACTGGATGAAGCATAGTGGTGGGTGATGGATGACGCTTAGTGGTGGGTGATGGGATGAAGCTAGAGGTGGGATGATTGGATGAAGCTTAGTGGTGGGTGATGGATGAAGTGTAGTGGTGGGTGATGGATTGAAGAGTAGTGGTGGGTGACTGGATGAAGCATAGTGTGGGTTGAAGGATGAAGGTAGTGGTGGGTAGATGGATGAAGCATAGGTGGTGGGGTGATGGATGAAGCAGAGTGGTGGGTTGATGGATGAAGGTAGTGGTGGGTGTGGATGAAGGTCAGTGGTGGGTGATGGATGATGACTTAGTGGTGGGTGATGGAAGGAAGCATAGTGGGGGTGGTGAAGGATGAAGCTAGTGGTGGTGATGGATGAAGCTTAGAGGTAGGTGTGATGGATGAGCGTAGTGGTGGGTGATGGATGAGCGTATAGTGGTGGAGTGATGGATGAAGCGTAGTTGACGAGGGTGATGGATATGAAAGCATAGTGGTGGGTTGATGGATATGTGCATAGTGCGTGTGGTGATGGATGAAGGCATTAGCGGTGGGTGATGGATGAAGCGTAGTGGTGGGTGATGGATGAAAGCGTAGTGGTGGGTGATGGATGAAGCATAGTAGGTGGGTGATGGGTGAAGCACTAGTGGTGGGTGGTGATGTTGAAGCCATAGCTGGGTGGGTGATGGAATGAAGCGTAGTGGTGGGTGATGGATATGAAGCATAGTGGTGGGTGATGGATGAAGCATAGTGGTGGCGTGAATGGATGAAGCGTAGTGGTGGGTGTGATGGATGATAGATAGTGGTGGGTGATGATGAAGCATAGTGGTGGGTGGATGATGAAGCGTAGTGGTGTGGGTGATGGATTGAAAGGTAGTGTGGGTGATGATGAAGCAAGTGTGGGTGATGGTTTGAAGCATAGTGGTGGGTGATTGGATGAAGCATAGTGGTGGGTGAAGGAATGAAGCATAGTGGTGGGTGATCGGATGAAGCTAGTGGTGGTGTCGATGGATGAAGCATAGTGGTGGGTGATGGATGAAGACGTAGTGGTGGGTGATGGATGAAGCATTTGTGGTGGGTGATGGTTGAGAGCATAGTGGTGGGTGATGGAGGAAGCCATAGTGGTGGTGATGGGTGAAGCGTAGTGGTGGGTGATGGGTGAAGCGTAGTGGTGGGGGATGGATGAAGCATAGTGGTGGGTGATGGCGATGAAGCATAGTGGTGGGTGATGGATATGAAAGCATCGAAGGTGGGCTGATGTTGAAGCATAGTGGTGGTGGTGATGGATGAAGCGTAGTGGTGGGTGATGGATGAAGATAAGTGGTGGGTGATGGATGATAGCTAGTGTGGTGGAGTGATGGGTTGAAGCGTTTTAGTGGTGGGTGATGGATTGAAGACATATAGTGGTGTTGTGAGGTGTGAAGGCGTTGTGGTGGGTTTGGATGGATGAAGCATAGTGGTGGGTGATGGTAATGCAAGCATAGTGGTGGCGTGATGGATGAAGCATAGTGGAGGGTGATGGATGAAGATTGTGGTGGGTGATGGATGAAGGTTAAGTGGTGTGGTGATGGGATGAGCCAATAGTGGTGGTGTGTTGGCTGAAGCATAGGGGTGGGTTGTTGGGTGAAGCGTAGTGGTGAGTGATGGATGAAGCATAGTGGAGAATGGTGGTGATGGATATGAAGCATAGTGGGAGGTGATGGATGAAGCATATTGGTGGGTGATGGGTGAGCGTTAGTGGTGGGTGATGGATGAAGCATAGTGGTGGGTGATGGAGAAGCATAGTGGGTGGGTGATGGGATGAAGCATAGTGAGTGGGTAGTGAGGGTGAAGCGCGTAGTGGTGGGTGATGGATGATGCATAGAGGGGGTGAAGGATGAAGCGTAGTTGGTGGTTGATGGATGAAGCGTAGTTTTGGAGGGTGATGGGGTGAAGTGTAGTGGGAGGGTGATGGATGAGCCCATAGTGGTGGGTGAATGGATGAAGCTAGTGGTGGGTGATGGTTGAAGCATAGTGGTGGGTGCATGGGTGATGGGATGTAAGATAGTGGTGTGGTGATGGTATGAAGGCTTAGTGGTGGGGGTGATGGTGATGAAGCGTAGTCAGTGGTGGGTTTGGATGAAGTCATAGTGGTTGGTGATTAGATGAAGGTAGTGGTGGGTGATGGATGAGCTTAGAGGAGGGTGTGGGTGAAGTGTAGTGAGTGGGTGTATGGATGAAGGCATAGTGGTGGGTGATGGATGATGAGTAGTGGTGGGGTGATTGGATGAAGCATTGTGGTGGGTGATGGATGATAGCGTATGTGGAGGGTGATGGGTTGATGGTGTGTGTGGGTGATGGATGAGGCATAGTGGTGGGTGATGGTGAAGCGTACGTGGTGCGGTGATGGATGAAGCTATACGTGGTGGGTGATGGATGAAGCGTAGTGGGGTTGATGGGTGAATGTGTAGTGGTGGGTGTGGATGAGCTTAGTGGTGGGTGATGGATGAAGCGTAGTGGTTGGGTGATGGATGAAGTGTAGTGGTGGGTGATGATGAAGCACTAGTGGTGGGTGATGGATGAAGCGTAGTGGTGGGTGATGGGTGTAGCGTATTTGTTGTGGGTGATGGGTGAAGCATAGTGGTGGGTGATGGAATGAAGCGTAGTGGTGGGTGATGGATGAAGCATAGTGGTTGGGTTTGGTTGAAGCATAGTGGTGGGTGATGGTGAAGCATAGTGGTGGGTGATGGATGATGCATAGTGGTGGGTTGATGGATGAAGATGGGTTGGGTGATGGATGACAGCGTAGTGGCTGGGAGGATGGATGAAGCATAGGTGGTGGGGGTGTTGGCGTGAAGCGTAGTGGTGGGATGAGGGTGCAAGCGTAAGTGGTGGGTGATGGATGAAGTGTAGTGGTGGGTGATGGATGAAGATAGTGGTGGGTGATGGATGAAGTGTGTGGTGGGTGATGATGAAGATAGTGGTGGGTGATGGATGAAGCGTAGTGGGGGTGATGTGCATGAATCGTAGTGGTGGGTGATGGAGGAAGCGTAGTGGTGGGTTGATGGATGAAGATAGTGGTTGGGTGAATGGAAGAAGCATAGTGGTGGGTGATGGATGAAGCATAGTGGTGGGTGATGGATGAGCATAGTGGTGGGATGATGGATGAAGCATAGTGGTGGGTGGATGGGATGAAGCGTAGTGGTGGGTGAGGGATGAAAGCATAGTGGTGGGTGATGGGTGATGAAGCGTAGTGGTGGGTGTGGGTGAAGCGTAGTGGTGGGTGATGGTTGAGTGTAGTGGTGGAGTGATGAGAATGAAGCATAGAGGTGGGTGATGGATGAAGTGTAGTGGGGGGTGATGATGAAGAATAGTGGGTGGGTGGATGGATGAAGCGTAGAGTGGTGGGTGATGGATGAAGCGTAGTGGTGGGTGATGGATGAAGCGTAGTGGTGGGTGATGGATGAAAGCTAGTGGTGGATTGATGGATGAAGCGTTAGTGGGTGAGTGATGGATGATGCATAGATGGTGGGTGATGGATGAAGGCATAGTGGTGGGTTGTGGATGAAGCATAGTGGTGGGTGATGGAGAACCGTTAGTGTGGGTGATGGAGAAGATATGGTGGTGATGGATGAACGTAGTGGTGGGGATGGTGAAGCATAGTGGTGGGTGATGGGATGGAAGCTTAGTGGTGGGTGATGGATGAAGCATAGTGGTGGGTGATGGATGAAGCGTTTAGTGGTGGGTGAGGGATGAGCATAATGGTGGGTGATGGATGAAGCATAGTGGTGGGTGAGGAGATGAAGCGTAGTGGTAAGTGATGGATGAAGCATCGTGGTGGGTGTGGATGAAGCGTAGTAGGGGGTAGTGATTGGATGATGCATAGTGGTGGTGTGATGATGAAGCGTATGGTGTGTGATGGATGAAGCGTAGTGGTGGGTGATGGATGAGCGTGTAGTAGTGGGGGATGGATGATCGCATTGTGGTGGGTGATGGAGAAGCGTAGTGGTGGGTGATGGATGAAGAATAGTGGTGGGTGATGGATGAAAGCATGTGGTGGGTGAGATGAAGCATAGTTGGTGGGTGATGGAAATTGAAGCATAGTGGTGGGTGATGGATGATAGCATAGTGGTGGGCAGATGGATGAAGTGTAGTGGTGGGTGATGATGAGCGTTGTGGTGGGTGTGATGGGATGACGGCAGAGTGGTGGGTGTGGATGAAGTGTAGTGGTGGGTGATGGATGAGCGTAGTGGTGGGTGATGGATGAAGCGTAGTAGTGGGGTGATGGCTGAAGCGTAGTAGTGGTGGTGTGATGGATGAACGTAGTGGTGGGTGATGGATGAAGCGTAGTAGTGGGTGATGGATGAAGCATTGTGGAGGGTTGATGGATGAAGCGTAGTGGTGGGTGACTGGATTGAGCATAGTGGTGGGTGATGGATGAAGCATAGTGTTGGGTGATGGATGAAGCATAGTGGTGGTGTGATGGATGAAGCATAGTGAGTGGGTGATTGGATGCAAGGCATAGTGGTGGGTGATGGATGAAGCATAGTGGTTTTTGGGTGATTGGATGAAGCATTAGTGGTGCGGTGATGGATGAAAGCATAGGTTGGGTGATGGGATAAGTCGCAAGAGGTGGGTGATCGGATGAGAGCATAGTGGTGGGTGATGGATGAAGTGTAGTGAGTGGGTGATGGGATGAAGCGTTGTGGTGGGGTTGATGGATGAAGCATAGTGGTGGGTGATGATGAAGTGTATTGGTGGGTGAAGGATATGAAGGTAGTGGTGGGGATGTGGATGAAGCGTTGTGGTGGGTGAAGGATGAGCTAGTGGTGGGTGATGGTTGAAGCGTAGTGTGGGTGATGGATGAAGCGTAGTGGCTGGGTGATGGATTATGAAGGGCATAGTGGTGGGGTGATGGATGAAGCGTAAGTGGTGGGTGAGGGATGATGCTAGTGGTGGTTGATGGATGAAGTGTAGTGGTGGGTGATGGTGAAGCGTAGTGTTGGGTGATGGATGAACCGTAGTGTGGGTGATGGATGAAGCATAGTGGTGGGTGATGGGTGAAGCGTAGTGCGTGGGTGATGGTTGAAGCATAGTGGTGGGTGATGGATCGAAGCGTGTGGGTGGTGATGTAATGAAGCGTAGTGGTGGGTGATGGATTAGCGTAGTGGTGGGTGATGGGGATGAGCATTTGTGGTGGGTGATGGATGAAGGTAGTGGTGGTGATGGATGATAGCAATAGTGTGGGTGTGGATGAAAGCGTAGTGGTGGGTGTGATGGATGAAGGCGTAGTGGTGGGTGATGATGAAGGCGTAGTGGTGGGTGTGGATGAAGCTAGTGGTGGGTGAGGATGAAGCGTAGTGATGGGTGATGGATGAGCATAGTGGGTGGGTGATGATGGTATGAAGGTAGTGGTGGGCGCATGGGTGAAGCATAGTGGTGGGTGAATGGATGATGCATAGTGGATGGATGATGGATGAGGTTAGTGCGTGGGTGTTGGATGAAGGTAGTGGTGGGTGTGGGTGAAGGTAGTGGTGGGTGATGGATGTAGCGTTAGTTGTGGGTGATGGATGAAGATGTGTTGGGTGAGAATGAAGCCGTAGTGGTGGTGATGGATGAAGCGTGCTAGATGTGGGTGATGGAGCAGACTAGGTGTGTGGGTGATGGATGAAGCATAGTGGTGGGTGATGGTTGAAGCATAGTGGTGGGTGTTGGATGAAGCCGTAGTGGTGGGTGATGGGTGAGCATAGTGGTGGGTGATGTGAAGCGTAGTGCGTGGGTGATGGGTGAAGCATAGTGGAGGGTGATGGTATGAAGCGTAGTGGTGGGTGATGGATGAAGATAGTGGTGGGTGGATGGATGAAGCATAGTGGTGGTGTGATGGATGAAGCATTGTGGTTGGTGATGGCATGAAGCATAGTGGTGGGGGTTATGGATCGCGCAAGCATAGTGTGAGGGTGATGGGTGAAGCATTGTGGTGGGGTGGATGGATGAAGCCGTTTGTGGTGGGTGATGGATGAAGCGTAGTGGTGGGTGAGGATGAAGCATAGTGGTGGGTGATGGATGAAGCATAGTGGTGGGTGTTGGATGAAACATAGTTGGTGGGTGATGGATGAAGGTAGTGGTGGGTGATGGGTGAAGGTATGAAGCGATAGTGGTGGGTGATGCGTGAAGCGTAGTGGTGGGTGATGGATGAGTGTAGTGGTGGGTGATGGATGAAGCGTAGAGGTGGGTGATGATGAAGTGTAAGTGGTGGGTGATGGATGAGCGTAGTGGTGGGGATGGATGAAGCGTAGGTGTGGGTGATGGATGGTGACGTGTAGTGGTGGGTGATGGATGAAGCGTAGTGTGATTGCGTGTTGGATGAAGGAATAGTGGTGGGTGTGGATGAAGCATAGGGGTGGGTGATGGATGGGAAGCCATAGTGTGGGTGATGTATGAGCGTAGTGGTGGTGATGGGTGAAAGCATAGTGGTGGGTGATGGATCGAAGCGTAGGGGTGGGTGTGATGGATGAGCGTAAGTGGTGGAGGTGATGGTATGAAGCATAGTGGGGGTGATGGATGAAGCGTAGTGGTGGGTGGATGGTGAGCATAGTTGGTGTGTGATGGATGAAGCATAGTGGTTGTAGCGTGATGGATGAAGCATTTTTAGTGGTGGGTGATGGTGTGAAGTTAGTGGTGGGTGATGGAGAAGTGTAGTGGTGGGTGATGGATGATGATAGTGAGTGGGTGATGGATGGAAGGCGTAGGTGGTGGGTGATGGGAATGAAGCGTAGTGGTGGGGTGGGTGAAGTGGAGTGGTTGGATGATGGATGAAGTGTAGTGGTGGGTGATGGGTGACGCATATGTGGTGGGTGTGGATGAAGCGTAGGGTGGGTGATGGATGAGCGTAGTGGTGGGTGAAATGGTGAGCATTTGGTGGGTGATGGATGAAGTTTATGGGTGGGTGATGTGATGAAGCGTAGTGGTGGGTGATGGATGAAGCGTAGTGGTGGGTGATGGATTGAAGCATGTGGTGGGTTGATGGATGAAGTGTAGTGGTGGGTGATGGATGAAGCGTAGTGGTGGGTGATGGGATGAAGCATTGTGGTGGGTGATGGTGAAGCGTAGTGGTGGGTGATGGTGAGAAGCATAGTGGTGTGGTGATGATGAGTGTAGTGAGTGGGTGATGGATGAAGCGTAGTGGTGGGGTGATGGATGAAAGTGTAGTGGTTGGTGATGGATGAAGTGTATGTGGGGTGGGTGATGGGTGGAAGCATAGTGGTGGGTGATGGAATGATGGTAGTTGGTGGGTGATGGATGTAGCATAGTGGTGGGTGTGGATGAAGCATAGTGGTGTGGTGATGGGTTGAAGCGTAGTTGTGGGTGGATGGATAGAAGCGTAGTGGGTGGGTGTGGATGAAGGTAGTGGTGGGTGATGGGATGGAAGCATAGTGGAGGGTGGATGGATGAAGCGTAGTGGTGGTGATGGTGAAGCGTAGTGGTGGGTGATGGGGAAGCGTGTGGTGGGTGATGGATGAAGTGTTAGTGGTGGGTGCTGGATGATGGCGTTAATGGTGGGTGAGATGAAGGCGTAGTGGTGGGTGATGGATGTAGCATGAGTGGTGGGTGGATGGTGAGCGTAGTGGTGTGGTGGGATGGATGAAGCGTTAGTGGTGGGTGAGGATGAAGCGTAGTGGTGTGGGATGGATGAAGCGTAGTGGTGGGTGATGGATGAAGCGTGTGCGTGGATGATGGGTGAAGCGTGTGGTGGGTGTTGGATGAAGTTAGTGGTGGGTGATGAATGAAGCGTAGTGGTGGTGTGGATTGGCGTGTGAAGGGCCCCGGGTTGTTTGGTGGGGTGGGTGATGATGAAGGTAGTGGTGGGTGATGGATGGAAGGTAGTGGTTGGGTGATGGGTGAAGATTGTGGTGGGGTGATGATGAGCGCTAGTGGTGGGTGATGGATGAAGCTGTAGTGGTGGGTAGATGGGTGAAGGCGTAGTGGTGTGTTGATGGATGAGTGTTGTGGTGGGTGATGTGTAGCGTAGTGGGGGTGTTGGATGAAGCGTAGTGGTGGGTGATGGATGAAGCTAGGGCTGGGTGATGGGTTGAAGGTAGTGGTGGGTGATGGATGGAAGAAGCGTTGTTGGTGGGTGATGGATGTTGGTATTGGTGGGTGATGGATGTGAAGCGTTGTGGGTGGGTGATGGACATGATGGCGTAGTGGTGGGTGAGGATGAAGCTAGTGGTTGGGTGATGGGTGAAGCGTAGTGGTGGGTGTATGTTGAAGTGTAGTGGTGGGTGATGAAGAAGCATTGTGGTGGGTGATGGATGAAGCGTGTGGTGGGGTGATGGATGAAGCGTGGTAGTGGGTGATGGATGAAGCGTAGTGGTGGGTGTTGGATGAAGCAGTGTGTGGGTGATGGCTGAAGCGGTAGGGGTGTGGGTGAGCGTAGTGGTGGGTGATGGATGAAGAGTGAGGTGGTCGAATGATGGAGGGTTGTGGTAGGTGGTGGATAAAGCGTAGTGGGTGGGTGGTGGATGAATAGTAGTGGTGTGGTGAAGGATGAGATATACCACCACAGGATGCGATCACGCCAGTCAGAGTAAGCACTTCAGGTACCTACTTAATGCTAGGTGAAAGGGGCGGCAGCAGGTGTAGGAAAAACCTGTCCAATGTTTCCACCCCATGTTGGGGAGTTCGAACCACAGATGGATAATCTATGATGAGGCTCTTACTAATGTGGTATAAGCTGTTAAAACAATTTTAGACTCCTTGTTAATTAGATATAAAGAAAGTGCTGCTTAAGTTATGTTTCTTAATGGGTTGTAACATGTCTAAATCTAATGAATATGGGTTAATGATTTCTATGTGATGACATGGTTACTATTTTTTGTGATTCTCCTCAGTCTCCAATGTTGTTACTGAACTGTATTACATACTTTTTTAACAACTCTGTACAGTTCGAATTGCATACATTGAGGTTCAGGGGGACGAGGTTGTGAAAACAATGGATTATCTTCGGATAGTATAGGTGACTGAATACATCTAGTTGCTTGATTGCCTGTAACTAAGCAAATACTGTAGAATGCATGTGTCGTGAAAAAAAGGACCTGGCAAAACCTCTCAGAATAAATGGTGCCTGCAGGTACTGTGGCAAGAAGGATTAAGTGTTCGCTTTATTACTGTCTAAAAAACAAATGAGATTTGAAACTCGATGGCATCAACTGATTCTCATGTGTTTTAACACAGGAATAATGGAGTATTGCCGTTTTTTTTCTTGTTCTACTAAAGATAAAAGGAAGAGATGCATTTTCGTTGTACGTCTTCACAGAGTATTTAATGTCTTGGCTGGATTAAATTTGCTGTTCATTTTTTCAAGGGTAAATTATATTTTAGAACTTCTCTTGATTGTTAATGAATAAACAAAATCGAATAAGAAAAGCCGATGTACATAATAAACATATTAAACTAAAAAACTAAACGCATTACCTGTACGTCACACAGAACTTGTAAAAACTCTGCATCGAGTAGCATATACTCTATCGGACAAAACACCCGATCCGAATAAAGTAGTGTGTACTCTGTTGCAGATGTGCAGTGTACGAGTCGTGCTGTGGACATAGAGTAATGTTTCTAAAGAAATCAACCCGTTGTTGCTTTAGCCTGCCTCATGGTGAGGCGAAAATCACTTCGCTTTAACCCACTGATCTTACAGTCCTACAGAAAACTTGACTAGGAAACCAAATTTGCTTCAAGTTGCGTGGACACACGGTGTGATGTGGGTACCTCATTAGCTTATTTCATTCTATTCCGTTTGGTGTTACTAACCTCCACAAGCAGTACATATAGTATTTTAACACTGAACAAATGGTATTTAATCAATAACAGAACAGCACCCCACACATCAAATGTCTCGAAACCGAAGCAAGCCTAGTTGCTTAGTCAACGTTGCTTGTAGGAGTGTATGGGCAGTGAGGTTAGAGAGTCGTGAATTTTTTCTCACATGAGGTGCTAAAGCAAACTTGGGTTCGATCCACAGGGCGTCGCAATGTTGTTATTGACTCTAAATACTACTTGTCAGGTTTACAATATTTATATATAAATACCTAATCTCCACACATCAAAAACTACTACCAGCCTGAACAGTTGTGACACCAGCCAAGTTGGATTCATGTGATTTATGCCAGATTCGACCTATATTGCATGTCACAGTAGATATCGCTAATTGTCAAACCGGGAGCCTTTTTTGATCTTCAACTGTACAGTTTTGGTGAGCTGGTGCATGTGAATTAGGCCAAGCGTGGAACCTAGAGAGGGCGTTGAAACCTTGCAGAGGCGTGGAACCTAGCAGAGGCGTGGAAACTAGTGTGATGTGATGTTTTGCCGCTGTTAAGCATCCCTTTCAATTTTTATATGGCTTGAAAATTCAGAGATGTCTCTGCATACACTCTTGTACGAAAGTGCTTTAGTTCAATTATTTGTTGCCTTCTGTCTGCTTTAACCAGTCTGGGCAATTCCTCTGACTTTCTCTCCAACAAGGAGGTTTTCTCTCAGAATACACTCACTGGATGTGTTGAGTGAGATTTTTAATATATTCTCTCTGCAACTTCTAGTGATGTTGAGCAAAAAATTCAATAAGCATTTATACTATATATATATATATTTATATATAATATATATATATTATATATTTATAAATTTATATATATATTATTATATTAAAATTATATTTTATATGGCACTGCATACCTTTTCCAAGGTTCGTCGTGTTGAGTCTCCTTGAGCCAGAGATCAGTTGTTTGTGTATATTTCGCTTGCTCTTGCGAATTCTTGCATTGTTAAAATCTCTAGTAAAGTGCTGCATGCTTGGGGATGAGATGAAAGCTGGTAAAAGCATTTCTCCCTGAAAGTGGCTGCATTGGATCAAAAAACACGTCTAGCGCAAGCTGGATCGGACAAGGATAATGGTCCTCAGTGTGGTGAGAATGGTAAAGCACTGCGTACCTTGTAGGTACGAGTTTCTTCAGCCAGAGATCAGTGTTTGATGTATATTTCGCTGACTCTTGCGAATTTCTTGTGTGTGTGTGTATATATATATATATATATATATATATATATATATATATATATATACTATATTATTTATATATTTATATATAGATATATATATATATATATATATAATATTTAACCACGGACGAGGTGATATTGTTCAATAACAACACTGCGATAGCCAAGGGATTCGAAACCCATGTTGTATGGGCCTGTATGGTAAGCGAGGAACCACATGAGCGCTTTTTTTAACATAGGACCACCCAACTGTGGGTGGTCTCCGCTACCAATAGGCAGGCTGTACATGGGTTTCGAATCCTTGGTTTTGCGCAGTGTTGTGTATATATATAATATATATATATATATTTATATATATATATATATATATATATATATATATTATATATATATGTAAATCAACCCACCTGAAAGAATAGGAAGAAATTCCAAGCGGATTTCGTGACTACTCCATTATTCCTTGATAATGTGAGTTGCACGAAAAGCGCTTGGACATTCTCTATTAGCTTTCAGTGTGGGTGTTTTGCATATTCTGAAATCACCCTGTTGACTGTGAACTTATTGCTTTATATACTTATTATATATATAAATAAATATATATATATATATATTATTATATATATATATATATATATATATTATATATATATTATCTCTTTCTTTTCAAACAACTGGCGATATCCCTCGAGGCAGGGTGGCACCATAAAGTAAAACAAAATTTCTCTTTATTAAATTTAGTAATATATACAGGAGAATGGGTTACTAGCTCCTTGTCCCGACATTTAGTCGCCTCTTACAAACAGATTGGCTTTACAGAGAAGAATTCTGTTCAACTTCCCATTGAGATAGAGGGAAATAAACCAAGACAAGAATCGAAAGAAAATAGAAGAAAACCCAGAAGGGGTGTGTATATATTTTGCTTGTACATGTATGTGTTGGGTGACCTAAGTGTATGTAGAAGTAGCATGACGTACCTGAAACCTTGCATGTTATGAGGAGCAGAAAAAAATGACACCAGCCATCCTACCATCATGTAAAACAATTAACAGGTTTCGTTTTACACTCACTGGCTAGGCGGTAGTTTCTCCTGGCGGTTGCTGTCTACCATACCTACTATAGTATTAATATATGCGTGCCGAATATGTAAAAAAACTGGTCAATTAGCTAAGAACTTCATTTAAAATTAAGTCCTTTCTAAAATTTTA
>NC_069490.1:22050872-22070588 GCF_026875155.1 Cherax quadricarinatus | reverse complement strand
CGTGGGGTTTTGAACGAAAAAATTTTTTGGGGCCCAAGGATGAACGTTCTTGCCATCGGTTGCGGGTTGTCAAGAGATGATTGAAAAAAAAATTTGAATAAGGAAGCCTCCATGAGCAACGGGGAAAGGTCATGACAACTGACTGAGCACCCGAATCTGCTTGTTCATTACCCCAAACATCAACGGTCAAGGACTCAAAAAAAGCGGACACTTTACATTTGTAGAAATGGGGCCTAACCCAAAGGACGACGGGAGGGGGAAGTCTAATTTCTGAATAGCTTGTAATGCCAGTAAGAGTTCACAACTATGAATGAGGAGGTAACATAAAACGCAATGGCACGACAGTCATGGGAACTGCCTTAACGCGGTAAAAAACGGGGCAGGTCTAGAAAATCCTTGTTTTGTCGGGAAACAAATGCTGAAATCAAATGCTTTCCTTACACTATCGGGGACTTTGAACTATCATGTACACGCAAACCCCAAAAAAACGAAAAAGGAATTAAAAGTTGTGAACCTTAAAGGAAGTAGGCTTACACATGTAAGATGGTAGGAGCAAACAAAATAAAGGGATTCCCAAGGACGAAAAAAAAAGCTAGATCAGGGAAAATGAGAGAAAAGGGAAAAGTAAGGGCAGCCAAGGTAAATATAAAAAGGAAAGGGGCAAAACATCGTCTTCTAAAAGGGGTAAAAGCCCGGGGAAAATGGAAAAAATAATGGAGACAATGGACATCATGCAGATTTGCAAAGAGATGTTTCCTCAGTTGTGGCTCTAGGGGGGGGGGAAAGAAAAAAGCTCCAAACACCAAAGAAAACCTTGATGTGAAGGGGATAAAATTTTAGAAAAGTACGTGGGAGGCCAAATAATAAGGTGCTTACAGGTCTGGGGAAAAAAAAAAAAAAGGGGGGGGGGGGGGGACTGATTTTTTTAATAAAGGGGAGCGCAAAAACCCTGGGTTAAATTGACTGGGGGAGGGTGGAGGTATTCAGACTAAATTCAGGGAACCGGAAACAGACCCAATTCCTAGAAAAGACCCCCTCACCAGTGTCAAGAAACCTCCCCGAGGTGAAACAGGGGTTAAATGAAGGCAAAGATGCATTTATCAATCCCTTAAAAAGAAAGGGTTGGCGCTTTAAAAAGGTTCAAGAGGTTATGACAGCTTTAGGGGTTTTTTTGGGCGTTCCAAAAGGTTTTGGTGATTAACAGAAGACCGAAAAATCTGACTATCATGTTCGGGGATACGGGAACCATGCGGGTACAGAACAGTTTGGGGAGAAACAGAATTTGTGAAAGCAAGCAAACGTGTTTTGTAACAAATTTAAACCATAAAGGGGGTGGCCCCGAGGAAGCCTGATCAATGCATTCGGGGGACTGCAAAAAGGGTGACAGCCGTCCCTGCATTTTCTTAACATCAACAAGAGGCGCCCAAATATTTGGGGGAGAAAGAGGTAAGGTTTTAATAACAAGCAAGAAGGGGGTAGTGGTAAGAATACAACCTTGGGGGACACCTTTAGCCTGGGTGAAGTCATGGGAAAAGTTATAACCGCGGGGTTTTTCTTGTCAAGGAGTTGTTTTCAAAGAAAAAGAGCAGTTTTGTTTAAAAACCCCAAGAAAGGGTTTTTGGGGCCCAAGATGTAGCCCCAGGGGTATTATATGCCTTTTTGAGATAATAAAATAATAATAATAATAAAAATAAAAAATAATAATAATAATAAGAGAGATGGGGGGAATGTTAAAAAATTTTGTTGAAAAAAAGAAAACTTTTTTGGATGGAAAACAATTAAGGAAAACCCTAGAAAAACAAATGGATTTGTATTAAAAATATGGAGGAGATTATTAAAGGGGGTTTGAGGTTTTGGGAAGATGGGGAATATTTGAGGAATTGTTAAATGTTGTTGAAGATAGGAACCTGTGATTTCGTTATAGGTCAAGGGGAATAACATCTTGTGGGAGTGGGAAGAGCTTTTGTGAGTGTGGGGGAAGTTGTGGGCGTGGGTAAAATAAAGGGGGAAAGACAGCTGGGATTGATGGGATAAAGATAGAAATGTTAAAGCAGATGGGGATATAGTTTTGGAGTGGTTGGTGCTATTTTTTAAAATGTAGGGAAGAGGGTAAGGTACCTAGGGTTGGCAGGAGCATGCATATTTTTCCTTTGTAGTGGCAAAGGGGACAAAAGAGGTGCAAAAATTATGGGGGATAATTTTGAGTTACCTGGTAAGTGTAATGGAGATTTTATTGAAAAAAATTTAAGAGTAAGACGGAGATAGGATAGCAATAACAAGGAGGCTTGGAAGGTGGGGGGTGTGTGGCCAGGTGTTTACAGTGAAATATAAAGTGAAACAGTATTTTTAAGGTAAAAGGTTTTTGGGGGCATTTATGGATTTGGGAAAAAGGCGTATGAAGGGGGGATGGGGGGGCAATGGGGCAGTGTTGTGTTTTTATGTATAGGAGGTAGGTTACTGAAAGCATAAAGGTTTTTACGAGGTGTGAGGCTAAGTTAGAGTATTGGGAAAGAATGAGATTTTTTCCCCCAAAAAAGGGGCCCTTTAGACAAGGAGTGTGAGTACCGTGGTTGTTCAATATTTTTTATGTGGGGTTGTAAGAGAAAATAAATCGAGGGTTTTGGGAAAGGGGTGTAGATTTAAAAAGATAAAAAATACACAAAAGTGGGGTTGTCACAGTTGTTTCTTGTTAGACCTGGCTCTTGGGGTGATTTGAAAGAAGTTGCAGAGTTTGGGTGGAGAATTTGGTAGGGGGTATGTAAAAGAAGAAAATTTAAAAGGAATACGGAAAAGAGAAAGGGTTTATGAGGTAACAAAAAAAATTATTGATAAAAGTTGGATATCAGTTGGAGGGAAGATATGGAGGAGGTGAATGATTCAGATTTTTGGGAGGGGACTGTCAGCGGATGGGTCTAGAAAGTAGGTAAATCGGATGGGTCTATGAAAGATGAGGGAATGGGTGGGCTATGAAAGATGAGGTGATGGGATGGGTCTTAAAAAGATGAGGTGAATCGGAGGGGTCTAAAAAGATAGGTGAATCTAGAATTGACGAGGGGAAAAGGGTGAGGGGGTGCCTTTAGGAGTCTGTGGAGAAAAAAGAACTTTGTCCTTGGAGGCAAAGGGGGAATGATTAGAGCAAGTTTTCCCAACGCCCTGTATGGGTGGAAGCAGGGGATGTGTTGTAGCGAGGAAAAAGGCTGGAGGCAGTGGAGAGTCATTCCTGGGGGCAAGTGGTGTGTATAATGCAGAGAATTGGTTTTTGGGAATTTAGGAGGAGGTGCAGGATTGCCAAACTGTTGCCAGAGGGCTGGGAAAAGGGTTGTTGAGGTGGTTCGGGATGTAAGGAATGGAGCGAAACAAGGATTTCAAGAGTGTATCGTCGTAGTGAAAAAAAGGGGGGGGTGGGGGTCGGCCTGGGAAAAGGTTGGGGGAGGGGAAAAGGAGGTTTTGTGTGCGAGGGGCTTGGACTTCCAGGGGGCATGCGTGAGCATTTTTGATAGGAGTGAATGGGAAAAGGGTTTTTTAAATTGACGGTTGTGGGTGTGAGAAAGTAACATTTCAAGGGATTGGGAAACCCGGGCGGGGCCGGATGAGTCCGGGATGGGAAGTACGTGCCTGCACTCTGAAGAAGGGGTGTTAATGCTGCAGTTTAAAAACTTAGTGTAAAGCACCTCTGGAAAGACAGTGATGGAGTGAATGATGGTGAAAGTTTTTCTTTTTTGGGCCCCCTGCCTTGGTGGGAATCGGCCAGTGTGTTAATAAAAAAAATAGTAAAGGACTGCACACCGATTCTTATAAAAAAAAGATTTGCAAACTAACAAAAGGGATTGCAAACAAGGTATCAAAGCAGCTGAAGGGTCGTGGCAAAAGGCTCCCCACCCAAAACAAGCATGCATTTGTTAACCAATCATTTTAACAATTACAAAACACACTTAAGAGCAAACGTCTGTAAGAGAGGGGTCAAGGTCTGAAGTACCTAATTATGAAAATTTGAGGACAACAGCTTTTTCCATTTTTAGTGGGGAAACCCCCTGGGGGCCCAAATGAGTTGAAAAAAGCAAAAGGGGTAAAAAAGAAATGTTGGGGTAAATATTAAAGCAAATTGACATGTCATCGGCCCAGGTGCTGTTGGTTTACATACAGACAGTGTTGACAAGTTCACGGTGTGAAAGGGGAAATTATTAGGTTCCCAACACGATAGTAAAAACAAAGGAGCCCAATTCCCTCTGTTTTGAGGGAAAAAAAAGAGGGGGAAAAAAACGAACCCCCTTTGGGTTTAAAACGAGGGTATACCCAGTTACTGTGGAAAACCCCAGCAGGTTTTGCAAAGTTGTGCCGAACCATAAAATGGGGGCAGGGTCTGAAGAATACTTGCCCGCCCAAACCAGCAACCATACAGTAAAGAATTAAAATGGACATGCAAGTTCAACAAGAATATTTTATAACTGTAACATGATAGGCAAAAAGCCCTCGATGGTTTAAAAGAAAGGAAAAACCTTTTGGTTCATTTTAAAAGTTTGTAGCCCCCACAGTTTAATCCCACACATGCACAGTAGAAAGGGCCCCAGAGAACACTTTGATAATGCTAAATGAGGGGGGGGGGATGGCAAGTGAGTTGCAGTAAAAACAGAAGTGGTAAAAAGGTAGAAAACAACCCCCGCCTGAAGCGGAAACACACCAAATTGAATGCAAAGGGGCTGGGATGAAGAGTAAAAATTTTTAGATGTGTGCACAGTGTTGAAAACAACTATAAATGAGAAGCAGAATCGACTCATTGTGATGCAGCCCTGAAAAATTGCACATGACTCGGCTGTGGAAAAAATGGCCGAGTTTAATAATTGGTGAATTTGCGGAGACTTGCTGATATTTAAACCAAAAGACTTGAATCAGTGTACATAGCAACAGTTTGAAAATGAGGGTGGAAATGATCAATTATTTTTATAATCAAAAAGAATGCTAAACCACAAGGGGTTACAGCACGCGGGCAGGGAAAGGAAACAGGGGGAAACAGGTGGAAAAGGGGAAAGGGGTAATTTTAGGGGTTCAGGAACAGCGGGGCAGTGGATAGTGAGGGGGAAGGGGGTACAAGAGATTGAGGTAGAAAGGGTAGGGGGGTGCAAAAGTATCGTCTCAGATTTGTGGAGTAAGTCAGTTGTTTTCAAGAAATCAAAAGAGAGAGTAGGATTAAAAAGGGGGGTCCTCCAAAAAGAAAGGTAAAGAAGGTATAGGCGGAGGGCGATGTTTTGGGGTAAATTTGCAGCTCGTGAAGGAGGGCAGTTTTCGAAAGTGGCTAACCCATACTGGAACCTGACACGTCTCACGGAGGAACAGGCTGTCCTTTTCCCTGAGATACCCATGAAAAGGACGAGTGAGGAATGCGAAGAGGGGGAGGTAATTCCCAACCTCGAAAAATGTAAGAAGCGGCCAGTAACCCATACTCGGTTTAAATGAAAGTTTTCACCCGAGTAGATTAGACAAGTTGTTGTCAAAAGGGGTGAAGTGGGAGATTATAAAATAGTCCTAAATGGAAAACCCTCTATATAAACTGGTGGTCATGTATGCTGAAAGTGCAGCGTGGGCTGCCTGTTCTTGCACCCGGGACGCAACATGACCAGGGAACCAAAAAAAAACAATCTTTTGCTTGGTGAAATATGGGGTAGCCAAAGTTGGTACGGGGACTAAGGGGTGAGGTGTATAAAATTTTTAATAGCCTGTGAGCATAAGGGGGCCTGAGACAACCCCAAATGATGACACAGGCATAGAGCAATAGGGGTAAGTGCGCAAGAATGGCTAAATTTCAGCACTAAAATGTATAAAGTCCTCGCAGACAGGACCCCCTGCTGTGAATCCGACCCCCTCAGAAGATTAGAGCCATCTTGTAATGCGATGGTGTGAAACGAAGCGGGAAAATACCCTAGGTAGTTGGGGGTTTTTAGCCAGGGAGTGAAAAAGAACAGACTCGAACAGCTGGAACTTCCCCGGGGGAGGGAAAAGTGAGAGTACATGAACATATAAGGTGGTAACTGAAGGGAAGACAAAAGGAAAGTAGTCGAAGGAAAAAGGGATGGACAAACAGGGGCAACGAACAAAAAATGTTACTAACTCGGGACTTTCTATTAAAGGAGGATTTCGGGGATCATGAGAGCGAAAATGTAGCGAAGCAATGGGGATCATGGCGATCGGACAAGGGTGGGGGATTCGTTTTGCATAGAGGCTTCAACAGGGAAAGAGCAAAAGCACCAAGGACAAACAAATCCCCGGTGATGGATGGGATTAAGGCTCGAGAGAGTAGTAGGGAGGCCGTGAATATCTGATAATAATCGGTTTCGATAAAAAGAGGGCTGTGGTAGGCGTAGAAGAGTTTGACGTCAGCTCCCTAAAGTGAGCAAGGGTTTTAAGAAGGTTCGCCGGTTTTTGAAAGTTTCCTTTTAGAGGTAATGTGAGGGTTTCCCGGGAAACCCACGGGCAAGGCCCAAAACCGACATAACGTTCAGAGAACAGAGCCATAGAGGGACAAGGATAATCGGAGATGACAGAGCATTAGTGAAATAATTTGATGAGTTTTGTTACTGGAAAATTTAAACCCCTGTGTGGTGGCCCCAAATTGGGAAATGCTCGACCGGGGGGGGTGGAGACTGTATAAAAGGCGACAGTCAGCACCTGCCAAGCTATGCAAGTTTATAACATAGAGGGGTGACCAAAAATTGGGGCAACTAAGGGCCAATCATTTTTTAGCAAGGGGGGAAAAAGGTTTTGTCGAAAACATCCCGGGGGGGCCCCCGCTTGGACAAAGTCCAAGGGAGAGCACATTTTAACCCAACACGGAAAAGTTGTCAGTTAAAAAATTTTAAGGGGTGGAGATTGCCTCGGGGCCTAAAGGGGTGGGGTTGAGCCAAAAAATTATACCTCCAAATTGTATCATAGCCCCTTCTCAAGGTCAAAAAATGGTTATTTGCAAAAAGGGATTATGAAAATCTATCCCAAACAGTGGGGTTAGGTTTAAAAACCCCCTTTCGAAAGCCCTTTGAAGAGTGGAGGTTCTCTCTCTAAAAGCCCCATTAAAAAATCGTTTACAACATTCCATCCTTTGAATGCCTGGTAAGAAAAATATGACGATAGTGGGAGGTTTATGTCCCCTGTACCCAGTTTGGGGAAAGTTGAACAACGGTATTTTTCCCCAGCTGGGGGAGAACTCCTTGTGACCAAATAAGATTGGGAAGAGGTTGCAGAGGACTACTAGGGCTGAGTGATGTAAATGTGTAACATCGAATATGAACATCGTTCAGGCCCAGTGCCGATTGATCGGCAAGCTGAGAGTGTCTCGCCTCCAGTTCCTGAAGTGTAAAAGGCACATTATATGGTTCTTCAATGAGAGAAAGAAAAAGTCAAGGGTGCTAAACTCCCTGCCAGATTTGAAGGAAGAAACGACGGGCTTAGATGGAGCCCCTGAGAAATACGGACCCAGGATGATTGCCAATTTCATGGGATCATCAAGAGGGTTTGCTATATCAACACCGGCAACCTGCAGAACAGGAACCGGGGCAGGAGAGTATTAGCAATCAGTTTCCGTACTTTTTTCCAGACTGCAATTCATAGAGGAAGTCGAAGGTGATGGTGGAAACAAATTCTTGCCTAGCAAGTGCGTTTAGCATCATGGATGGACACGGCGGGCAACCACCATTTCTGCCTAAATTCAGAAGCTCTCTGTGGTTCTATTGTACCGGTACCTGCCCCACGCAGCGTGTTTCAACATACTGCCGAGCACAAGCAGGAGACCATGGCACAACTTCTGAGAATGCTGCCTGAGATTTGGGGGATACGAATGAGAAGCTGCGTTTTTTTAAACTTGATGTCGAGAAGGTGTAAAAGCTCATTCAATGAGGATGAAGATGGAACCTCACTAAAAGCAGTTAGTTGCGAGTAAAGGTCCAATTACTCGATCAAATTGCCAACGAGGGCTACGAAGAGGTGGTGAATATGAAGGAGAAGAATGAGTGGAAAATGATCGCTGTATGCAAGTCCGGTTGAAACAGACCAGGCGAAGTCTAGTGCAGTGGAGGAAGAGCAAACCGAGAGATTGATGCAAGAGTATGAGTACGAGGATAAAAAGGGTGTGAGTACCTGTATTTAAAACATGAAAAAGGTTTAAAAAGCGAGAAAAGCCTCCACTGTATGCCATGCGAGTCACAATGAGACCTTCCCCCAGAGGAAATGGTGGGCATAAAATCGCCAAGTAACAAAAAGTGGTGGTGGTAAGGATTAAACAAGGGAAAATCTGGGAGAGATAATGCCCGAGAAGGAGAGACATACAAAAACATATTGTAAACCACTTATTCAAGTGGATACGGCTGCAGTGTAATGCAGCAAGGTAGAACAAATAGTTGATGGTACGGAATATCCACTGCATAGAAGAAGAGCACTTTCATTAAAGGTCCCATCTGAAAAAGGATCCAAAGAATACAATAAATTTTCAGCCTGAGATAGGTTGGAAAACAGCTGAGTGCAATTTTGGTTCTTGTAAGCAAACACCAACAGGGGAAAACAGAGGAAGCAACATCTGAAGCTCACCCCGATTACCGAGGCCACGAAAATTCCACTGTAAATAGGCCATGATTGGCAATGAGGAAAATACCTGAATCCACAGGTAAGGGCACCTACGGACTAAGAGGGGTTATAAAAAAGTTTATGTGTATGGCATCAGGAAACATTCAAGCAGTGAAGGAACGGAGCATTTGCGTAAATGGAGTCTAGGAGAGGAAAGAGAAGGAACAGCGGGGATCAGTGTCCCCATTGAATTCTAGTCTCTGCAAAATATTCTGAATAGCTTTCAAGTGTTTTCTTCTGAATTCAAAGGCATTGTATGGGAAGACAATATTGGAGACTGAAGGAAGGGAGGTGACGTAAAGAATGGGACAGTAATTGGGCTGTACTAAAGTAGGGACGGGGACGAAAACATGTTGGGAACTGGAAGAAATGTGGGAAGGGGACAGAAGAGGCAGAAACCTGGGAGGCGCAGAAGAGGGAGAATTTGGAGGGAACAGGGGAGGAAGGCACAGAAGAGGAGGATGGTGAACCATCCACACTTTACTAGAGCCAGTGAGAGGGAAAGAACCAGGTACGAGATTTGGAAAGTAAAATCGAGGGGGAGAGAAGGAAGGAGGGGGCAAAGAAGATTTGAAGCAAAGGGGATTTTGACTTCTGCGAAGTAGAGGGGGGCGATTGGTAAGAAGGTGGTCGTACGAGGTCTTGTCGATCCCGGGGTTTTTTGTTTTTTGAGACCGAGAACTCGAAGATGTCAGAACCAGACTGAGGTGTTTGAAGTAGGGACTCCTGGAGCCCAGGACAAGCATAAAATTAAATACAGGAGTGACTATGGAGGGGTAGCAACAGAGGGCCGCAGAAGATGGACCCCCTTCAGTGGGGGGCGTTTATAAACAACGATAATAAGAAACACGGGTAGGATAAGTACAGTTCCGCCATAGTAGGCATTAGGTCTAAGGGAGGGATCCCCATCATATGTACCTCCTGCCTAGAAAGGGAGTGGGCACTGAATGGATGTCAGGCAATTGGAATAAATTGTCTGGCTAGACCGGTACTGCAATGACTTGCATCCCATACATTGCTAACTGGGACACATTCCTTTGGGCAAACGTGATGTGTGTGCAAGGGATGGGGTTTCATCTCTTGGGGATGAGTGATTGCATTAGCCATTCGATTGAGAGGGTAATTGTGACTTCTCTATAGGAATTAAACTGAAGAATTATAGAGGTATGGGTGTGTTGTGGGAACAATCAGCTGGCAGCAGTAGGGTTAAAAACAGCAATTACCGGAATACCTCAGTGATATGTTTAAAAGTCAATATTCAAAATAAGTTGCTAGTAAGGCACTCAATTAACAAACAAAAAGAGTAGAGAGCAACGAGTGACTAGCTGCCCTTAAGTTTACTACACAAATACTAGATAAGAAATAAGATAGATGAGCTAGATTACTTGCAAGTGTAAGTAATATAGATATATTGTATAACAGACCTGGTTCAACCTGAAAAGATAGAGAAAATGCCTTCTGAATGCAACATACAGGTTTATTATTATATAAATAAAAAAAGAAGCCGCTAACCACAAGGCTATAACAGCGCTGCCGGGTGGGAAGGAAGCAAGGGGAATTGGGATGGCAGAAGGGAGGGGGAGATCAGATACAGGTACTACAGAAAACAGTGGAGCAGGGGATAGTACGGAGGTAGAAGGGTAGCTAGAGATTGAAGTAGAAAGGGCTGAAAGTATCAGATTTGTGAAGTAAGTCAGTCGTATGTCAAAAAGTCATGAAGGAGTCCGGATGAAAGGTGGGTCCATCAACGAGATGGAAGGTAAAGAGAGAGTAGCGGGCGAAGACACGACAGAGTAAATTCTGCGTGCTCGTTGATAAAGTGGGCAGTCCCAACAGAAAGGGCTGACTGATAATGGAGCTTGCAATGCTCACAGAGAGGAGCAAGACGCCTCTCCATGAGATATCCATGAGTAAGACGAGTACCAATGCGAAAGACGGAGAGAGTAGTCACTCCCTACCTCGACACTGGTGAATAAGAAGACGGCCAGTAAACCTATACTTCTTAAAATAGACTGAAGTTTGTTGCCACATAGTAGAACCAACGTTGTTGCAACCGGGTTGAAAGTGGGAAGATATTACAGCAAAATATCCCGTACATGGAAACATCTAATAGAAACTGGGTAGGATCCATGTACTGCTGACCCGCCAGCATGTCTGCCAGTTCATTGCCCTGTAACGTCAACATACCTGGGACCCAACAAAAAAAAAACAAGATCTTTATGCTTGGTAAAGAGCGGCGTCGCCAAAGTTGGATACGGAGGACTAAGGGTGAGGTGTTCAAAATTTTTGGATAGCCTGTAAAAGCACTAAGGAGTCTGAGACAAACCACAAATGATGACACAGGCATAGATGCAATACGGATAAGTGCTGTAAGGATGGCATATAATTCAGCAGTAAAAATACTAGCTGAAGATAGTAAATGCCCTTGTACGACGCTGTCCGGAAACACTGCTGCGAATCCTACGCCGTCAGAAGACTTAGAGCCATCTGTGTACACAGCAATGGCATGAGAATGAGAGTGAAAGTGGTCAAGAAAAAGAGAGCGGGAAGCGACCGTAGACAGTTGGGCTTTCGAGCAAGGGAGGGAGAAAGAACAGACTCGAACAGCTGGAACTTCCCAGGGGGGTAGGGAAAAGTGAGATGCTACATGTACATAGAAAGGTGGTAGTTGAAGAGAAGACAAGAGCGAATGAAGGCGAAGAGAGAAGGGACGGAGTAAGCAGGGGCGGCGAACAAATAAAGAATGTCTACTAATATCAGTGACCATTCTATAAATGGAAGGATTGCGGAGATCATGAGAGCGTACATAGTAGCGCAGGCAATGGGCATCACGGCGATCGGATAAGGATGGAACGTTCGCTTCTGCATAGAGGCTTTCGACAGGGGAAGAGCGAAAAGCACCAAGGCATAAACGTAATCCTTGGTGATGAATGGGGTTAAGGCTAGAGAGAGTAGCAGGAGATGCCGCTGAATAGATCTGGTCACCATAATCAAGTTTCGATAAAATAAGGGTGGAATGTAGGTGAAGGAGGGTTCGACGATCAGCTCCCCACGAAAGATGAGCAAGGGTTTTAAGAAGGTTCAGCCGGCTGTGACAAGTTGCCTTCAGAGAGGTAATGTGAGGTTTCCAGGATAACCTACGATCAAAGAGGAGGCCCAGAAACTTGACTGTATCACGTTCAGGGATACGTGAGCCATAGAGGTACAAAGGATGATCAGAGATGACAGAGCGTCTAGTGAAAGTGATTTGGTGGGTTTTAGTGCTGGAAAATTTAAACCCATGTGTGGTGGCCCAATTGGAAACACGGTCGACTGCATGCTGGAGAGAAACTGTAAGGAGGTGACAGTCAGCGCCTGCACAGGCAATAGCAAAAGTCATCACATAGGTGATGACCAACATATTTGATGGAAGCCTAGAGGCCAAATCATTAATTGCAAGGAGAAAAAGTGTTGTGCTCAGAACACATCCCTGGGGGACACCTTCAGTTGGACCAAAGCCGGGGAGAGCCACATTTATTAACCCGAACAGGAAATGCCTGTCAGTTTAAAAAGTTTTCTTAAGGAAGGATGGTAGAGGATTGCCTCGAGAGGCCTAAGGAGTGGGCTTGGGCTTAAAATATTATTACCTCCAAGTTGTGTCATATGCCTTCTCAAGGTCAAAAATATGGCAATAACTGAGTGGTTATCGCAAAGGCATTACGAACATACGTATTCCAAGCGCAGTAAGGGGTCTATGGTAGAAGTCCCTTACGAAGCAATATTGACGAGTGGGGACACAAAACAACCAAAAAATAACAAAAAAAAAATATCCACAAAAACCAAAGAGACTTGTTGTGTGTCTCTAATACCACACGAACGTCTATTTACTAGACGTTCCATTAGTTTGCAAACTGCACTGGTAAAGAGCAATGTTTTGTGTTTTTAGGACTGACTCTAGGGAGGGTTATAGATAATGCGTCCCGTCAGTGATCTCAACCCCTGGTTTTGCGGAAATGGAGAAACCATGCCGGTTTTCCAAGCTGTGGAAGGATACTCCTTGTGACCAAATAGATTGTAAAGGTGTAATAGGACTGCAAGGCACTGAACCTGTTGTAACTTGTGTAGCATACGAATATGAATGTCGTCGGGCCCCAGTGCCTTTGATCGACAAAGGGGAGTGAGAGTGTTGGCCTCCAGTTCTTGAAGTGTAAAAGGCACATTATACTGTTCTTCTCTGAGAGGAAAGAAAAGTCCAAGGGTGCTAACTCTTGGGCAGACTTTGAGGAATGAAATGAGGGGACAAGATGGAGTCCCTGTGAAATACGGACCAGATGATTGCAATTTATTGGCATCATTCTAGGGGTTTGCTATATCAACACCGGGGCAACCCGAGAAACAGGAGTCAGGGTCAGGAGAATATTTACCACTCTGTTTCGTACTTTTTCCAGAACTGCACTCATAGGAGGAAGCAGAGGTGATGGTGGAGACATAATTTCGCCAGCAAGTGCGTTTAGCGTCACGGATGACACGGCGGATGCGAGATCGCACGGCTTCTGTTTACAAATCAAGGAGTCGCACTCTGTGGTTCTATTGTACCGGTACCTGCCCCATGCAGCGCGTTTTCAAACGTACCGCACGAGCACAATCTGGGAGACCACCAAGGCACGCATTTCTGAGAATGCCTGCCCCGAAGTTTGGGGTATAGAATGAGAAGCTGCTGGTGAAAACGTGAGGACGTGAAGATGTGTAAAAGTCATCGATGGAGGACGAGAAGGAACTCTTTAATAAAAAACAGTAGGTGTGAGTAAAAGGTTTCCAATTTGCCGATTATAATTCCAGCGTGGGTAGTGCGAGAGGTGGCGAATATGAAGGGGAATGTAAGAATGATTGGGAAATGATCACTGTATGTAAGGCCGGGAGAGAACAGACCGGGAGAGGAGAACAGACCAAGTAAAGTCTAATGCGGCGGAGAGGAAGAGCAAACTGAGAGATCGTTGCAAGAGAGAGTATGAGTCCCGAGGTCAAAATGGGTGTGGAGTACTGTATTTAAACATGGATGGGGGTGGGGTGCAAGGAAAATGCCTCTAACTGAATTCCACGGGAATCACTGTTGAGACCCTCCACTCAGAGGAAATGGTGGGCATTAAAATCACCAAGTAACAGAATCGGTGGCGAAGGTAATGACGAAACAAGGAATGGCAAAATCCGGAATAGATAATGCCGAGATGGAAGAGTGATATAAAGAATCAGAGCGTATACCACCTATGATAAGTGGTTAGGCTGCTGTGTAATGCAGCGATGCTCATGAACTAATAGCTGATGCGTACGGATATCGTGCGGTAGATAAGAAGGGGCACTTTCATTTAAGTCTCATCAGGAAAAGGATCAGAAGATAAATAAATTATAGCCTGAGATGTGAGAAATAACGCAGAATGTAATTTTGGGTTCCTGTAAGCAAAAACCAACAGGGGCATAACTGGGAGAGATAACTTCTGAAGCTCACCCCGGATTACATGAGGCCGCGTATATTCCACTGTAAAAAACGCCATGATTGGCAATGATAAAGATACTTGAATCCGGCCAGGTAAGGGTTCCTACGGACTAGAAGGGTTAGAAAAAGTCCACATGCGGAGGCAGTGGAAAATGTTTCAAGCAGCGAAGGGAACGGTGCGATGTGAAGGAGAAAAGGAGTTGCGCAGATGGTGCAGAGGAGAGAGGAAGAGCGGAAAGTGGATCAGTGTCCATGATGTTTGGTTCTGCAATATATTAGAGATTGCTTCAAGTTGTTTTTCGGAATTCAGAGATGTCGTTGGGAGACAATATTGGGAAATGGTCAGGGGGAGGATGAGTGTAAGATTGGAACTGTATTGGACCTGTACCAAGGTAGGGGGGGGCGAGAGCCGAAAGGGTGGGGAGGGAACTGGAGAAGCGTGGCAGGGGACAGAAGAGACAGGAACCTGGGAGGGTGCAGAAGAGGAAGAAACTTGGGAGGGAGAACTGGGGAGGAGGTACATTACGAGGAGGAGGGTGAACCTCTGCACTTGTTTCTGAAGCCAGTGAGAGGGGAAGAAACTAGGACAGGACAGGGGAGGGTAAAATGAGGGAGGTGGAAGATGGGTAGGAGGTGTTACCGGAACTTTTTTTGACTTTTGAGAAGTAGAGGGACGGATTGGGAGAGGTTGTGTAAAGAGGTTCGTCGATTACTGAGGACTTGTAAGAGAGGAACTCGCAAGAAGCGAGATTAGACTGAGTCGTTGAAGTAGGGACGTCATGTGAGACGAGGAAGCAAATGGATTAGATTACAGGAGTGATATGGGAGGAGGTAACACAAGAGGTAGGTTGTAGAAGATGGCGATACCAGAAGTGGTGGGGGAAGTTTTGAAAACACGGGGAAGGGAATACGAAACACGTGGGAGTCTCCTAGGATGCGGGAGATGAGAAACTGCCATGCATAAGGGAGGGGAGACTTCTGTCTCTTTGAAGGTAAAGGGATTTCCGCTCGTTTAAATAGACTGACACGGCGAGAGTACGAAGGAGTGAGGCCTCATGACGTTAAGGCTCAGAGGTGAGATCGATTGCCACAAGACGTATTAAATGGTCATCGGCACCACAGACTGGGCATTCGGCGATAGATCAGGCAATATTCGCTGGATGGCCAAATCGCCAGCAATGTCTACACGTTGTGGTTGTTAGGGATCACCTCTTACTTTCGAACTTGTAACCTATATTGTCCTGATATATTATACGGCAGGATGGGAGTTCTCGGCTGTCAAAATGTTAAACGAGCCACATTGCTTGGGTATCGTCTCCGCCCACGGGCAGGAGAACGTAAGTGTTCTACCTTGAGGATTGGGAGAGTTCTTGGAGTTCCAGCTGTTCTAGATGTCTGGTTATTGCCCACATGTCTGGAAATTTTGTTGTTGAACTATTGGTATTGTGCAGAATAACGGTTACCACTACAAGAATTGAGGGAAATGATGTTTTTCAAGGGTGACACGGAACAGTATCTATATGGGTATATGACGAGAGAGCTCACGAGCCTGGGTAGCATTCTGTACGGTAATGATGCGCGTACCGCTCTTAAGAGCATGGAAAAAAAATATCTTTCCCAAACATGGCGTAGGAGTGCCTTGCCAATACTATGGTCAGAAAGATGGGCAGTTGAGGAATTTGGGTTTCGTAAAGTGAAGAATTTAGTCCACTGTTCAGTCTGAAACGAGCGTGGAAAGGTAGTGAAGGACGTGTCGATCGTTTCTGAGAAGAAAGAGAAGGTGAAGGTGGAGAAGTATTCATCAGCAGGTTATTGTCGTTGACGTTTAGGCGTGGCGACCAGAGTTGGTTCGACGTGGAACGGCGTCGGCGATTTGAAAATTGCACGCACCATAGTAGGGAGAGGCCGGAAGCTTAGTCAGAGGAGAGCGAAGTCTGTAAATCGAAGGAGTCGTTCGAGGCCTCAGTACTGAGCGGGTGAGGAGGGCAACAGCTCCGGCATAGGTACAGAGCATGAGGAATGTTCTGAAGAGTGGTTCCAAAGGACGAGGCGGGGTCAGTACGGGTGTTCGGTATCAAGATGGGGCGCGGGCGGTCCAGGGTTCATGGACTAGGGCTGCCATGGTTAGGGTTACTTCTTTCTTTTTGTTTTAGATAAAAAAAGAAAGAAGAAAAGAAAATTAAAAATAAAAAAAGAAAATAAAGGGGGGCCGGGGGAGGGATGTTCATAGGAGGAATGAAAGGGCCAGAAAGAAATCTCCCTCCGCGCCCTAGAGGAATCCGCCCACCGATAGTTAGCGCTGATGCTGCATGGAAACCCGTGCATTTACCCTACCCTTCATGCAGTAACCAGCATTTGGGGATTGCTACCTCAAATCTGCCGAGCTACCTCGGTGGACAATAAATAAGAGGGCGCGGATATCCGCACATAAGCATACCTTCTTCAGCCACCACCCCGGAATCCGAAAGGTGGCTTCCAGAGATACACCCGTCGCCAAAAGAATCCAAAGCTACTCTGGGATACGGAGAGGATCGGGACATCCCTAGGCATCCAGATTCCACGGCAAACTACGCCACCGCCATGAAACCTCAACGGAATGGGATGGACCCCGGTGTCCTTTCCCCTACCAGGAACTAGCGCGCCTGTGGGGAAATCACGAAGGCTAAAATGGGAAGGGCAAAAGGGAGGGGTGAGGAGGAGGAGGGAGGAGATGGAAAAAGGGGAGGATGGGGAGGATGGATAGGGGGTGGGGAGAATGGGGGGTAAATTTGGGTTCGGTCTGAGGAAGGATGACCGTCAGGGCTAATTCCGCATGGACCAAGAGGCCTCTTCACCTCGCCAAGGAGCCCCCATTGAATGAGGATTTTAATGTTCAAATGTCATCATTAGTTGCCATTGTGTCCTTTGACTTTCATTTCGAATTTATGTCATTTCTGTAATTTGGAGACCAGAATTGTGCTGCATATTCTAGGTGAGGCCTTTCTAATGATGTATAAAGCCTGCAGTTTGACCTACTGGTCTTCTGTTGCTTACACTTCTTCGTATAAATCATAGATGCTATTTGCATTATTTCGTACTCCTACGCTTTGGCTTTGCTTGTCTTGGTTTCAGGTTGATGCTGATCTCCATAAACCCCAAATGTCCTTTTAGACAATCTGTATGGCTAAGTTCAACATTATTGAACTTATAAAGTGTTTAGGGTTATGGCTACTCTCACGAGCTTCTGAACCTTGTTTTTCTACATTGAAACTGCATCTGCCACTTTACTTGACAAGAAGAGAGTTTGTTTAAATCCTCCTGAAGTTCCATTACATTACGTTTTGAATCAACTATCTCACCTATCTTTGTTGTCATTCGGCGAATTTGATCAATATCATAGATAATTCCCTCATTCAAGGTTCATTGTTATTATATTATTGTTGTTGAATGGTTTGAAACAACCGACCAAGGTGAAATATGAGAATACTTCATGCAGCATATGGGAATCTTTATTCAGGAAACGTTTCACCACACAGTGGGCTTCTTCAGTCCAATACAAGAGGAAGGCGTAGGAGTGGAGGAGTATGTGGTAATCCAGTCTGCTCAGCCTTGGAGTCGTTGTGTTCAGTCCATCAATCTTGTAGATTGATGAAAAACTATCCTGTAACACAATAACCGAGTAGAATTAGCTAAGTGCACAACACACTCAGTTTGGAACCCACACTTGGTCAAGCACGTCAGGTAATTAGAGAAAGTGCAAAGGTTTGCAACAAGACTAGTCCTGGTGTTAAGGGGCATGTCCTAAGAGGAGAGCTTAAGTAAAATTGACCTGACGACAATGGGGACAGGGAGACTTGATAATAAAGAAAATACTGAGAGGAATCGACAGAGTAACAAAGTTTTAGAGATGGGACACAGCGACAAGGGGCCACAGTTGGAAGTTGAAGACTCAGATGAGTCACAGAGTTGTCAGAAGGTGGAATAGTCTGGAAAATGAGGTGTTGGAGGCAGGATCCATACATAGCTTTAAAAAATGGTATGGTGAAGCTCAAGGAACAGGGGGTGACCTAGTAGCGACAAGTGAAGAGGCGGGGTCAGACCTATGACTCGCCCCTGCAACACAACTGAGTACAATTTGGTAAGTACACACACACTACACATACCCCCCGAAAAAAACGCAAACTACACCACACACACACACAGACACACACACATTCGGGGCCAGGAGCCATGAATCGACCCTTACAACCACATACAGGTGAGTACACGTTATAACGTTGCTCTTACTTTTTTCATTTTAATTAGTTTTTCGATTAGAACTTTAGGTGTTGACATGACATAATGTAAACAATTACATTCTCCAACATAATATTAGCGTCAATAACAGTGCAGTAATGAGAGTAGATTAAAGGTTTATAATACTTATTTAATTACTAGTTAAAACATGGGTGTTTTCATTACAAATTTAAGCCACATAATTAGAGTTTCAAAACCGGTTTCATAAATTTTTTTACTATGAGTGCAACTCGAACCATTGTCAACATAGCGGCTCTGCGTCCCCTAGCATTGCAGTATATCAAATTTTCTCGCATGTTTAAAATGATACTTTCCCGTAATATTGAAAAAGTCAACAAAAATAATCTACACGCAAACATAACGCTGGTTTTAAATTAACTGGTAGAATACGAAAATTAAACGATACTTGAAAACCCAGTCTACACCCCTTTTGATGCCGATGAAGAGGTCTTGAAGGCAGAAATTGGACCTGTTTTCCATCTTTGGATTGACCTGATTGCCTTTTTTTCCCCATGGTACTGTACGATCCAAACGTGTCCCGTAGCTCGATCGCTAGCGCACTCAACTCACACACTAAGGTCCGAGGTTCTAATCTCTTCCAGTACGGCTGGAAAACATTAGGGACGTGTTTCTATAAGACACCTGCTGTCCCTGTTCACCCATCAGTTCCAAAATGGGTACCTGGGTGTTAGTCGACAGGTGTGCGTCGCATCCTGGGACAAAACTAACCTAATTTGCCCGAAATGCTCAGGTAAAAAGGAGCTTTCTCTATAGAATATGTCATGATGTCAGCTAGAAACCCTTGTACATGTATCATAGTAAATAAAAATATATTGTGCTCCCTCTATTAATCTTTACTTTCGGAGAAAGGGGTAAAACCGTGCAACATGTTCTGTTTGAGCAGGTATAGTTTACTGCAGGACACACACTGTGTACTGTATCCTACACCTTATTTGTTCTAGAAAACACCCTGTGTGCTGTAATACACTATCCACTGCACTCTGGATTATGTCGTAAATTCTGTTCAGAATACTCACGCTCAACGTTACTCTTAAACGCGGCATCTCCACTGCTTCCAGCCTCCCTTTTTGCTCTGACATCTAAATACTACGCTTCACTATGCGACATCTCCATGCTTCCAGCCTCCCCTTCCTTGACCCTCTAGATACTATGCCCCAACCCTTATGAAAAATTTTTTCTCCACTTTTTATATGGACTTTTTCCTTTTCGACCTCGATATCCGAATTTACAATCCATAGCACCTATAAAAAAAACCCCTTTCTTTTTTTTCCTCGTCCAATTTTTGTGGTTCATTCTCTCTATCACGATCAACTCCCCCCCCAAAATTTCCTTCCAAATATTTTAAA
>NC_069490.1:22035375-22050372 GCF_026875155.1 Cherax quadricarinatus | reverse complement strand
CATTTTGTCTTAGAGATAGGATGAGGAGGCAGAGGGTGTGTTTTTCTGGGGCTGGGATGGTGGATATTGTTAGTCATCTGGACGACTGCTTCTCGCTCTTTTTCTTGATCACTTCTGCTCACATGCTCATGCCGTTGCTGTTTACAGAGATGGTTCAAAATTTCTGACTGTGTTGGGCTCGCAGCAGTGTTCCTTGACGATGTTGTCCGAGAATATTTGTTAGACTCAGCTAGTATTTTTATTGCCGAGTTGTATGCCATTCTCGTTGCGCTTCTCCGTATTTGATGCATATCTACGACGTTTTTGATCATTTCAGATTCCCTCAGTGCCTTACAAACCATGAAACAATTTGATTCCCCTTATCCATTAGTTTTTTTTCGTATTCAACTATGGTTGCGCCGTGTGGCTAGCAAAAACAAAGACGTCGTTTTCTGTTGGGTCCCGGACACGGTGATGTGCAGGGCAATAAAAAAGTGGATGCTGCTGCGGGGTCAGCAATACGTGAGCTTCCGGTTCCTATAGAGGTCTTCCATTCAGGGATTATTTAGTTATCTTTGCTCGTCTTTTCAGTCATTGGCAACATCGGTGGTCGTACATGCACCATAACAAATTGCACTCTATTAAACCTCTTCTGGGTTTGTGGCCATCTTCTTACCACCGTTGCCGTACTCGGGAGACTGCTCTCTCCAGGCTCTGCATTGGCCATACTCACCTTCCCCATGGGTATCTCACGGAACGACACCGTATTCCTCTCTTTGAGGTTTGTCAAGCCCCTATTTCGGTTCTTCACTTTCTTGTTAGTTTCCCGGTTTACCAGCGAGCTTGCAGGATTTACTTCCATCGGCACAGCCGCCCTACACTCTTACCTTATATTCCCTTCTTGTGGACGGCCCTGCCTTTGACTTACAATCACTTTTTGACTCTGTCAGCAACTGCTTTACTGTACGAGCTTTGACACACGCCCCTTAGCGTCCCTTTTAGCTCTTTTCTCCTCCCACCTCTGATCCCCTCTCCACCTAGCTGTTTATAGCCTCGGCACTATTTTGTCCTGCAGTGCTGTATGACCCTTGTCGGGTTTAGCACTTTCTTTGATTATAATAATCGCATTAAACTGCATTTGTGCTTATTTTTCCCCGTTATGGACATTCCCGAGCTTCAGAACTTTACATATATCTACACTGAACTGCATCTGCCACTTTTCTGACCATGACATGAATAACAAAAATGGCACAATACCGTGACTGGAACGATACACAAATAACCCGCACATAAAAGAGAGAAGCTTACGACATGAGTTTGTCTAAATCTTCCTGAAGTTCAGTGACTTTTTCCCCTGAATCAGTTATCCTACCTAACTTCGTGTCATCAGCGAATTTGCTCATATCATTAGTAATTCCCTTGTCGAGGTCATTTATATATATTATAAACAACACCGGGCCTAAAACTGATCCCTGTGGAACGCTACTTGTTACAGATCTCCATTCCGATTTTACCCCATATATGCACACTGCTTCCTATTGGTGAGCCATGACTCGATCCATGACAGCACTTTTCCCCCCAATGCCGTGAGCTGCCACTTTCTCTATCAGCCTCAATTCGATTGAGGGGATCATTGATGACTAGTCTAGGACTTTAAACTGATAGATTATAGAGGTTTAGGTGTCTGTGGGAACCAGTCTGCAGAACTAGGGTTGAAGACAGCAGATATAACCAGGATACCTCAGGGATATGTTTAAAAGACAATATTCAAAATAAAGTTGCTAGTAAAGGCAAAGCGATTTATCAACAAACAGAGATAGTAGAAGGCAACGAATGACTAGCTCCCTTAAAGTTTACTACACAAATAGTAGGAGTCTAAATAATAAGACAGATGAGCTAAGTTACTTGCAAGTGCAGATAATATAGATATTATTGCTATGGTACGAACATAGTCAGTTGGTCCCTGAGTTATAGTGCTTTTCGTAACAAAATAAACTTAGTACGTCTAGGTCTTCACTCGGAGAGGAAAAGGAATTTCCTTAGTTTCTATTTAATTTATTAATAATCATAATAATCACTTAAATCCACCTTCTCATATTTTGCACTATGAGTAGAATGCTTTTACCATTTCTCATTAAAACATCACAGTACTAGGTCAAGTATTTACAAATGGCTCTGAGTGAGTCACGAAATATTAGTATATGTACATGCACAGGCATTGCTTAAAAACTCAAACAATAGATTTCTTACAATAGGGTTCACTTTACAATAAGTCCTCTTACACTACAGAGGCTTACTCACTTGGCTTCACTTTCTCTAAGAGCTTCTTAACCGCCTTCTCCAACCGAGATAAGTCTTAGCAATGAGTTCCCGAAAATTCCTGGGATTTTCTAGGAAGGCGAATGGTGGTTTTAGAGGTGGATACTCCCCTAAACCCTTCCTGGTCCAGAGGAAGGTAAGAACTGCCCAAAGTGAGGCTTTACCAGCCCACTTTGGCTCGGTCTGAGCAGGGGTTGAGCAGCTCAAAACACCTACTGGTGCTTGGCCAGGTCGCACCAGCAGTTGAGACTAATTCAACAGCCTACCTATATACAAAGCTAAGTAATACCACCAGATAATATAAAGTCGAGTAAATCCATTAGGCATCTAGATATGAAAATGTTGTGTTAATGGGAGATTTTAATTTTAGACAAATTGATTGGAACAATGTGACAGGAAATCTTGAGTGTAGTGATTTTCTTGTTACGGTTAAAGATTGATTTTTAAAAAAGTTCGTCACAGAAACAACTAGAGGAAATAATCTACGTGACTTGGTTCTTGCCAGAAAAGAATCACTAGTTAATAATCTTGAGGTTAATGATGAGCTTGGGGAAAGTGATCACACATTACTTAGTTTCAATATATCATGGACTTACCCGGATAACTGCAATCAAATCTGTCCCAGACTTTCGCTTGACCGATTTTATGGGACTGAAAAATTACCTGGGTGAGCTAAATTTGGATGATCTGACTATGTGTCAGGTAGGTGGTCTTGGTTGCCAATATGACATTTTTCAGAGGATAGTTCCAGCTGCCCAGACAACTTTTGTTCTGAGTAGGGAAATTAGATCTAACAAAAATGATCCCAAATGGATGAACAATAGATTAGAACATCTCATTAGTCAAAAGAGAGGCATATATAGGCGTATCAAAAGAGGGGATGGGCAGTTAAGAAATCAATATATTCAATTAAAGAGAGAAATAGAAAAATGAATAAAAAAACAAAAAGGGATTATGAGGCTAAGGTCGCAAGGGATTCGAAGACTTACCCAAAAGGGTTCTTTCAGGTATACAGAAGTAAGATAAAGGACAAGATAGGCCCGCTTAAGGGTAACTCATGTCAAATCACTGACAGTGTTAGGGAAATGTGTGAAATTTCCAATTTTTACTTCCTCTCAGTTTTCACTCAGGAAGAAACTAGCGAAATTCCAGAAATAATAAATTATGTAGAATATGGTAATAAACTAAGCACGATTATGGTAACTAGTGACATGGTCCTCAGACAAATAGAGAAATTAAAAGCTAACAGATTCCCAGGCCCTGATGAACTGTTTGCAAGGATGTTAAAGGAATGTAAAGAGGAACTTGGCATACCTTTGGCTAATCTTTTCAACATATCACTACAAACTGACATAGTGCCTGATAAGTGGAAAATGCCAAATGCAATACCCATTTACAAGGCAGGTGACAGGACCTTGGCTTCGAACTATAGACCAATAAGCCTTACCTCCATAATGGGAAAATTTATGGAATCAATAATTGCCAAAGCAATTCGTAGCCATCTCGAAAGGCATCAATTGATTAATGAATCTCAACACGGTTTTACAAAGGGGCGTTCCTGTCTTAGGAATTTACTAACTTTTTCACTAAGGTATTTGAGGAGGTAGATCATGATATTGAATATATTGTGTATATGGACTTCAGTAAGGCTGTCGTTAGAGTTCCTCATCAGAGGCTATTGAGAAAACTTAAGGCACACGGAATAGGAGGAGATTTTTTTTTTCCTGGGTTGAGGCATGGTTGACGAATAGGCAGAAGAGAGTTTGCATAAATGGGGAGAAATCAGAATTGGGGCACGTCACAAGCAGTGTTCCACAGGGGTCAGTGTTGGACCCCTTGTTGTTCACAATCTACATAAACGACATAGATGATGGAATAAATAGCGACATAAGCAAATTTGTTGATGACACCAAAATAGGCCGTCCAATTCATTCTAATGAGGGCATTAGAGCACTCCAGGATGATTTGAATAGACTAATGCAGTGGTCGGAGAAGTGGCAGATGTAGTTTAATATAGACAAATGCAAAGTTCTAAATGTTGGACAGGAAAATAACCATGCCACATATAAACTAAATAATGTAGGTCTTAATATTACGGATTGCAAAAAGAATTTAGGAGTTCTGGTTAGATGTAATCTAAAACCAAGACAACAGTGCATTAGTGTTCTCAGTAAAGCTAACAGAATCCTTAGCTTCATTGCAAGAACTATGAATAATAGATCGCCTCAGGTTGTTCTTCAACTCTATATATCTTTGGTTAGGCCTCGTTTAGATTATGCTGCACAGTTCTGGTCACCGTATTACAGAATGGATATAAATGCTCTGGAAAACGTACAAAGGAGGATGACAAAGTTGATCCCATGTATCAGAAATCTTCCCTATGAGGATAGACTGAAGGCCCTGAACCTGCACTCTCTAGAAAGGCGTAGAATTAGGGGGGATGTGATTGAGGTGTATTAATGGAAAACAGGAATTAATAAAAGGGATGTAAATAGCGTGCTAAAAATATCTAACGTAGACAGGACTTGTAGCAATGGTTTTAAATTGGTTTGGTTGTGGATGAGTGGAACAAACTCCTGAGTACCGTCATGGACGTTAAGACGTAGTGTAATTTTAAAAATAGGTTGGGTAAATACATGAGTGGGTTTGGGTGGGTGTGAGTTGGACCTGACTAGCTTGTGCTACTAGGTCGGGTGCACTGCTCCTCCCGTAAGTGACGTGTCTGACCTCACTAGGTCAAGGCATTGGGTTAAGTCGGCGGGAGAATTGGAGCTGCCTCGCATACGCCAGTAGGCTAGTTGCAGTGTTCCTTTTTTCGCATGTTCATATGTTCTTAAAAGCTTTACTGAAGAAAGTAAATTAGCTAAATAGGAACGGCCCCAGGTGAATCCATCCATAGTATTATTAATCAAATTTTGTTGATTTATATCTCTTCTGTTTATTCTCATCTTCCACTTATACACTTCAGTCATATCATCTCTCATTCTTCATTTTACAAGAGAATGTGGTTTAAGGGATTTCAATCTTCGTATGGAAGATTTTTTATGCAATCGATTAATTTTGTCATTCTTGTCTGAATGATTTCTAACGAATTTATACTCAATTAATTGAGTATTCAGAATTTGAGACCTTACTAATGATGCGTACAGCTGTAGTATAACGTCGGGACTCCTGTTTCTTATACTTCTTGAAATAAATCCAGGTAATCTGTTTGCCCTATTACGTACGCTTAGAGATTGCTGTCTTGGCTTCAGGTCCCTGCTTACCGCAACCCCCAAGTTCTTTTCGCATTCTGTTTTTCCAAGTTCCTTTGTGCTATATGAGTCTTGTTCTTGTGCTGGCGTTGTGTGTTAGGCTGGTCGCTTGTATTTACTTTTTGAGGGAGAATTTTAAAATGTCGTCTGGTTTCTATTGTTCCTGTGAAATGTTGAAATTGGAGGGCATATTGATTTTGCGTTTGTAGCTGCAGTGTAATTTATGTTTGATAATTGAACATTAAAATGGTATAAAATACCTAACATGTTTGATAATGACTGTTTCCCTATGAACATTGTGATTGTTCATGCTAACATACTGAAAAACGGCAGAAGTCTCAACACCTTCATAAACTTACTATTAACAAAGTCTAACTTCTGTTATGGAAGAAATCACAATTAAATACGTGATTGCAAATATGTACAAAATACCAGTGAAAATAGGAAATAAAAACTGAGCGCTTTCATATACTTCCACACATCTTCAAAGTAACAGGAAGAAGAGGTAAGAGAAACACATGTTAAATGTTTAACAATGTGTAAGTACATGAAAGCACCCAGGTTTTATTTTCTGTTTTCACTCTGGTGCTTTTACTTTCTACAATTAAACGTTGTTCCTGCTTCTACTGCTCAACTATATCTTTTAGTTACTTATGCCTATTGAGATGTATCTCAGTCGCTGCGTGATTCGAGGAACGTATCCCCGTATTCCATCATACCAGTCCCCTGTGCCTCAGTCTATGTCACTTGAATAGTGCAAAGTGCGACACATGTTGCCAATAAAGTTAAATATTAGCTTTAAAGATTTTAAGGGAATCAGAAAAAAGCATTCACAAATCAAAATATGGAAATTATTATCTAAATTTCTAAAATAAAAATAACTTATGACTAAAATACACAAGCACATTAGACTTGAAGTCGCTCAAAGGTTCCATTACCAAGTTATCAACATGGAAGTCTTAAAGCAGTAATTATTTTTTTCCAATTTCTTCCCAAAAAGCAAACTGGAACCTAAAAGTAATTCAAACTTTTCTTCCAGTAAAACGGCCAGCTTTTAGGAAGTAAGTTTAGTAAATTTTAAGTAAGCTTAGTGTACATAACATTGTACACAAATTTTTATTATTGGGATTCACGGCACATAGGTACATAAAAGTACATTTTATTGTATATGAATGGTATACAATACCGACAAAATTAAAATTAGACACGTGCTACATCTGGGTATCATTATTGTGGCTAACGCGACGGGCTGGAGTTTTGAGACTCTATGACCGCGGGTTCAATCCCGGCCGGGGGTATGGTTTATTGTAGACGTATCGCCATCCAGTGGCCTTATCAGTGTTCTTAAATTTGTATTCATAACGTCACTCGATGGCGAAACGTCTACAATAAGGATACCCAGATGTCGCACATGTCTAATTTACATTATACTGATTTAACCCGGGGTAACTAAATAGTCAAAACTGTGACTTGTTTATAAGAAGAGAACTTCTCCATTTATTTGACAGAAACCAATTTGATTTGGTAAGAACGGCACTTTATAAGTTACAAAACCTAACAAGAACCTTCTTGCTTTAAGAAAATTAGTATTATAATGGGGGAGCGCTTAACCCGTAGGGTTATACAGGGCCTGTAGGGGGAGAGGGGATGGAAGGCATTCAGGCTTAATTTAGAGAACTGGAGCACAGATCCAATTCCCTAGATCAAGAGCCCCTCACCGGCGTCAAAGGCCCCTTGAGTGACTTTTGAGAAAAAGCATCTCGCCACTAAAGGTTTTCATCTCACCAGAAGATTAATTTTCCAGTTGCTTCACTGACTCGAACGACGTTTTGAAGCTGCAAAGCGCAAACCCATGAAATATTTCATTCATTTTCTACAATGCAACTCAGTATGAAGATTGATGTCGTTCTAAATAGTTATAGTTTAAGCAGGGGAAAGCGCTAAACCCGTAGGGGGTCACATAGAGGCCTGTGAAATGGGATGTACTGAAATGCGATCCGAGCAAGGCGAATACAAGTCCGGTACTTTAGATCAGGAGCCCATCACCAGCATTATGACAAAATAATGTAATACAGGAATAGCATTAAGCCTAGCAACTAGGCTCTTATTGGGTAAATAGCAAGTTTGAGTATATATTATATATAAAGTGGTGTTATTGTATGTTACAGATTAATTTAGAACACAAGATAGTATTATACCATTTTGAGAATGTCAAAATGGCACCTACACAGTCATTTAAATATAAAAACCGCCTTTTGAGTGGGATACAGGGGGTTGAAAATTTTGAAGCCGATGAGAGGAGCATGTCTGTATGTGACATTGTGTGAAGAACATCCATGAATGTCAGTATAATGCGATGAATCTTGCTCATGACACATTACACCAGTGTAGAAAATCTGAAGCCCATCTAGTAAGGCATTTTCGAGTAAGAAGCGAAAATTTGTGAAAAAGTAAATAATATTGCTGAGATGTTCCTAAAATACGAAAGTCTCCCATCGTTAAAGTGAAAAAAAAAAAAAAAAAACGCCATAAACATGAAAATTTTTATTTTCCAGATTTTATTTACATTCTTTTTACAATACTCTACAATCCTGTGAAAAACCATATTTGATTTACACTTTCTAAAGAATAAAGGTTGATAGAAAATAACAAGAAGATGGCGAACTGGGACTCTCGCGGCTAAAGAAAAAACAAAATACACTAAGAAGAATCTCCAATAAAGGTAAGTGTTATGCTGTTAATGTTTCATTCATCATTTCCCATTGTATTGTTTATGTACTATATGTATATTTCATGTTAAAATTTTTTTTTGTTTTAATACTTCTGGGTGTCAGGAACGGATTAATTGAATTTACATTATTTCTTATGGGGAAAATTGATTCGTAAATCGACCATTTCGATAATCGACCGGCTTCCAGGAACGGATTACCGTCGATAATCGAGGGACCACTGTATACTTGTAATTAAGATACTCCAGCATTTAGGCTGCGAAGCCTATTAAAAGAGGAATTCTCTTGTTTGTACATGGAAAACAATTTTCTATATGACGTTGGAAAATTTAAATGTATTCGGCTCAAAATGAGAGAGACGTTTTGTTTTAATTAAGACCACCAATGGAAAAAAGTTTGTAACTAATCAGGAAAACTGTACTATAGTAATTGATCTGATTCCAACGATTCAACATTTTTAATAATATAATTAATTTCAAATTTTACCCTTACACGGACTAAACTTACGGGCCATCATGCTTCTTATAGACTGTATTATCAATATTTTGAAGTCAGTCTGATTAAGCATTGCTTAGTTATCGAACAGAAATGAATATCGATCTTTCTTTCAACACACTGGCTGTATCCCACCGAGTGAGGGTGACCCAAAAGGAAAACCGAAAGTTTGTCCATTTACATTTAGTAATATATATAGGAGAAGGGGTTACTAGCCCCTTATTCCTGGCATTTTAGTCGCCTCTTACGACAAGTATGGCTTACAGAGGAAGAATTCTGTTCCACTTCCCCATGGTGGCGAATATCGATATTTACTAATATCTGGAAAATTAGGATATATTCTAATAGCATTGTGTTCAAGAAACCCCACAGTAGATGAAAATTTGATGCCGATCGTTTGAGTTATTCCCCAGTTATGGCACGGATTTCAATGATGTTAATCATTTTCTTTTTACTTCATGAGCAAATTGGTCGGCAAATAAAATTTAATGGGTACTATCCTGACCCTAAGATGTGTCAGCCATTAAATAATGAAGCCGTTGTGAAGATGTAAAGCGAAATTTATTTAACATTAAACAGGAAATAAAAATTTCACAGCATTTTAAACACTATTATTATTACAATCATAACTGAGCTCTCCACCGCAAATTTTACACACATAATGATCAAAACTTCACACAAACAACTGCAGTTCATTCTGCCAGTTAGAATCCATGTGTCAAGTGCATTGTTAAAAATTTATCTTATATATAACAATGGTTATAAATGACCATAATTTTTAAAGGGGTGGACCGGTAAGCCAGCGGAAGGCCTCGGTCAGATGACCAAAAGCTCCAAAGGCGGGTCATCATCTGACTAAGACCCGCGTCAGGAAACATTTGTCCTGTTTCCTGACGAACCTGACCTAACCTAACCTAATTTATCTTATGTAAACTGAGCTTATATAGAACTTACTTTCTTAAAGCGCTAAGTACCACTTGTTCCACAGTCTTCATTCACAGTGATAAGATGTCAGTGAGTATTTTTATACAACTTGTACAGAAATATAACAAAAGTTTCTGAAAAATGAAGATTGAGACACTTATGCAGCATATGGGAATCTTTATCCAGGAAACGTTTCGCCACACAGTGGCTTCATCAGTCCAATACAAAGAGGAAGGCGTAAGGAGAGGAGGAGTATGAGGTTATCAGTCCCTCAGCCTGGAGTCGATGTGTTCAGTCCATCAGTCTTGTAGATGGACTGAACACATCGACTCCAGGCTGAGGGACTGATTACCTCATATTCCTCCTCTCCTTACGCCTTCCTCTTTGTATTGGACTGATGAAGCCACTGTGTGGCGAAACGTTTCCTGAATAAAGATTCCCATATGCTGCATAAGTGTCTCAATCTTCAACTTGTCGGTTTTTCAAACCATTCATCACACATTTCTGAAAAATGTTTTAACCCGTAAAGGGTCCAACCAGATCTACTTTCACATGCGTAGTGCTCCAAAAGTAGATCTACGTTTTTTTTACATATTTTCAAATGTTGAAAAAACGTATATATACGTTTGGACCGTTTACGGGTTAAAATCTAATAAAAGTGTACTGTTTACGCAGGTTTGTTTACGTGATGTCAACGCATTTCTTGTAAATGCAATAATTACACTTAAACTTATCGTACAGTAATGCGGCTTGGTGAGCCCGTGGCCTGGCTGGCGAAGCTCTCACTTCACACACGGAGGGCCCGGGTTCGATTCCCGACGGAGTGAAAACATTTCGACGCTTTTCCTTACACCTGGGTGTTAGTCGACTGGTGTGGGTCGCATCCTGGGAGACAAGATGGAGGACCCCAATGGAAATAAGGCAGAGTCCTCGATGATGCACTGATTTTCCTGGGTTATCCTGGCTGGCTAACCCTTCGGGGTTAAAAATCCGAACGAAATCTTATCTTCTACCAAACTTTTGCCATATTTTGGGAGACTTCTCTGTAATCTTACCTTTTTTTTTTTTACTTTTCGAGAATTTTTAAATACTTGTCCTACCAAGACCTTCCAAGCTGATTATTTAATAGCGCAATATGTGAGCGGCTTCAAGTTTAATATGCTTGTATATTTTAGGATATTGGTCTTTTTTGAGTTTCTTCGTAAAGTTTGAATTAGTTGGGTTGTGTATGCCCTAATTTATGGGATATTAGGTTCCTTGTGATAAATTTTAAGTGAATCTTCTGTTTCCTTTTAAATCTTCAAGGTTAGTATTGAACTGCATTTCAGCTTTTCCACCACTCAGCATTTTTGCAAATGGGTGCAATAAGGCACTTGGGAATGGCACTGCAGAACACTGGGATACCTTCCTCGGATCACACACACACAGCCATTTAGTTTAAACTTCCCCTACATATATTTTTGTCAAACAATCCTTGGAAGGCATTAATAGAGACCTTTGTTGGCGTAATATTTCATTTAGTTTTGCCCGTTATTCAGATACTGGTTTAACGCATTTGGTATATTAATGCCCACTTGAAACAAGATTTTTGTAATTATTTAAACTTAAGAGGTAAAATTCTGAGCTTATAAGCAAATATTAATTGTAGACAAATGAGAATGCGAAAAATTCCGAAGTTGACAAACAGAAGTCTGAACCGGAGAGAATGGTACATAGCCTCAGACCAGGAGAGAATGGTACATAGCCTCAGACCAGGAGAGAATGGTACATAGGCTCAGACCAAGAGAGAATGGTACATAGGATCAGTCCAGGAGAGAATGGTACTGAGCCCAGGACCAGGAGAGAATGGTACATAGCCTCAGACCAGGAGAGAATGGTGCATAGGCTCAGACCAAGAGAGAATGGTACATAGGATCAGTCCAGGAGAGAATGGTACTGAGCCCAGGACCAGGAGAGAATGGTACATAGCCTCAGACCAGGAGAGAATGGTGCATAGGCTCAGACCAAGAGAGAATGGTACATAGGATCAGTCCAGGAGAGAATGGTACATAGGCTCAGACCAGGAGAGAATGGTACATAGCCTCAGACCAGGAGAGAATGGTACATAGGCTCAGACCAGGAGAGAATGGTGCATAGGCTCAGACCAAGAGAGAATGGTACATAGGATCAGTCCAGGAGAGAATGGTGCATAGGCTCAGACCAGGAGAGAATGGTACATAGCCTCAGACCCGGAGAGAATGGTACATAGGCTCAGACCAGGAGAGAATGGTACATAGGCTCAGACCAGGAGAGAATGGTACATAGCCTCAGACCAGGAGAGAATGGTACATAGGCTCAGACCAGGAGAGAATGGTACATAGGATCAGTCCAGGAGAGAATGGTGCATAGCCTCAGACCAGGAGAGAATGGTACATAGCCTCAGACCAGGAGAGAATGGTACATAGCCTCAGACCAGGAGAGAATGGTACATAGCCTCAGACCAGGAGAGAATGGTACATAGGCTCACACCAAGATAGAATGGTACATAGGGTCAGTCCAGGAGAGAATGGTGCATAGGCTCAGACCAGGAGAGAATGGTACATAGCCTCAAATCAGGAGAGAATGGTACATAGGCTCAGACCAGGAGAGAATGGTACATAGGATTAGTCCAGGAGAGAATGGTACATAGCCTCAGACCAGGAGAGAATGGTGCATAGGCTAGACCAGGAGAGAATGGTACATAGGCTCAGACCAGAAGAGAATGTTATGTAGTCTCAGACCAGGAGAGAATGGTACATAGGCTCATACCAAGAGAGAATGGTACATAGGCTCAGACAAGGAGAGAATGGTACATAGCCTCAGACCAGGAGAGAATGGTACATAGGCTCAGACCAAAAGAGAATGGTACATAGGCTCAGACCAGCAGACAATGGTACATAGGCTTAGACCAGGAGAGAATGGTACATAGCCTCAGACCAGGAGAGAATGGTACATAGGCTCAGACCAGGAGAGAATGGTACATATGCTGAGGCCAGGAGAGAATGGTACATAGGCTCAGACCAGGAGAGAATGGTACATAGGCTCAGACCAGGAGAGAATGGTACATAGGCTCAGACCAGGAGAGAATGGTACATAGCCTCAGACCAGGAGAGAATGGTACATAGGCTCAGACCAGGAGAGAATGGTACATAGCCTCAGACCAAGAGAGAATGGTACATAGGCTCAGACCAGGAGAGAATGGTACATATGCTGAGACCAGGAGAGAATGGTACATAGGCTCAGACCAGGAGAGAATGGTACATAGGCTCAGACCAGGAGAGAATGGTACATAGCCTCAGTCCAGGAGAGAGTGGTGCATAGGCTCAGACCAGGAGAGAATGGTACATAGCCCAGGACCAGGAGAGAATGGTACATAGGCTCAGACTAATAGAGAATGGTACATAGGATCAGTCAAGGAGAGAATGGTACATAGGCTCAGACTAGGAGAGAATGGTACATAGCCTCAGACCAGGAGAGAATGGTACATAGTCTCAGACCAGGAGAGAATGGTACATAGCCTCAGACCAGAAGAGAATGGTACATAGCCTCAGACGAGGAGAGAATGGTACATAGCCTCAGACTAGGAGAGAATGGTACGTAGTCTCAGTCCACTAGAGAATGGTACATAGGATCAGTCCAGGAGGGAATGGTACATAGGCTCAGACCATGAGAGAATGGTTCATAGGCTCAGACCAGGAGAGAATGGTACATAGCCTCAGACCAGGAGAGAATGGTACATAGCCTCAGACCAAGAGAGAATGGTACGTAGTCTCAGACCAGGAGAGAATGGTACATAGTCTCAGACCAGCAGAGAATGGTACATAGCCTCAGACCAAGAGAGAATGGTACGTAGTCTCAGACCAGGAGAGAATGTTACATAGGCTCAGACCAGGGGAGAATGGTACATAGCCTCAGACCAGGAGAGAATGGTACATAGGCTCAGACCAGGAGAGAATGGTACATAGTCTCAGACTAGGAGAGAATGGTACATAGGCTCAGACCAGGAGAGAATGGTACATAGGCTCAGACCAGGAGAGAATGGTACATAGCCTCAGACCAGGAGAGAATGATACGCACTCTCAGTCCATGAGAGAATAGTACATAGCCTAAGACCAGAAGAGAATGGTACATAGCCTCAGACCAGAAGAGAATGGTACATAGCCTCAGACCAGAAGAGAATGGTACATAGCCTCAGACCAGGTGAGAATGGTACGTAGTATCAGTCCAGGAGAGAATTTTACATAGCCTGACACCAGGAGAGAATGGTACATAGCCTCAGCCCAGGACAGAATGATTTCAGTCTCATACCAAGAGAACAGAGGTACCTGGAAACAAACCAAGAGAGGGGGGAGGGGAAGGAGGAGATCCTCAAACCAAGAGAGAAGCTCTTGGAAATAAACCACTGAAACACGAGTTGCAGCGTGTAAAGAAATATTGCATTGTGAAAAGTATAGTTGCCCTCTGGCAGTGACTGTTGCAATTAGTGAAAGTTCTTTTATGCAAGTGAAAATTGTGTCTAAGAATGCTGGTGTGAAAGCTGAATTTCCTGCGTGTAAATGAAAATTATTTTGTCTTGGCGCATACTAACAGTGTTTTGTGCAAATTTACGTTACTTGGGAAATATCTATAATTTACGTTACTTGGGAAATATCTATAATTTACGTTACTTGGGAAATATCTATAATCTTTTATAAATTTAATAATGTTGGAGAATGTTCCAATGAGGACATTTACTGTTTATTGAACTTAAAAAATGGCAACACATCATTCTCTGATATTTGAGACGAGTTTCATTCTTTTCTATCCTAAACCATGAATTTAAAGCAGAGATACTTTTTTACTTTTTCCGTCATTATGGCGAGTGAATGATATTTGAGATCATTCACTGAAGGTTGGTTACGCTCAGAGAACGCTCGATGGAATCCTTCTCCTCCAAATGTAAATTGCCTCCCAGTTGCTGATAGTTAACTCATGATAACAGGATTATTGCTGGCATGGCAGATGAACCAGAGAGCAAATCATTTAAGAAATGCTGCATTACTTAGTTACTCATTTAAGAATTACTCGGTATTTCGTCGAAAGAATTTGTAGAAAAGAATTAACTCTTAAAAAATGATAACCGAAGGCTCCTTCAGGAAGTTGTAAGGAGTGCAAAGTTCCTTCAGTAGTCTTGAAACTGCCATCATTAGGCGTCATAACCCACAACACTGCAAAATGTATTACTGGGATGTGTATCTTGAGAGCCTGAAGGTGGTATGAATATTCTCATGTGTGCCCCG
>NC_069490.1:22025375-22030375 GCF_026875155.1 Cherax quadricarinatus | reverse complement strand
ATAAAAAGTATGGGCTTATTCCCATTACCTGACTTAATTATCCAACAGCTGACAATGTCACCAACACGTCCTGGGGGGCACGCCCTCTGTCTGACCTATCTCTGTTACAAAATGCACGGCCCATATATCTTACCTGAGAATCTCCTACAATTAGAATTTTCTTACCTTGATTAGCATGGGAATCAATGATACGTTCAACCTCAGTAACCACTGAAGTACACTCGTCCTGGAGAACAGAGAATCGATTTCCTACTTTCACATCTTCTCTATTAACCCTTCTTATCTTCCTTCTTCCTGAACTGTGAACCACTTGCCACTTAAAGCGGCTGCCACTATCACTGCTGGTGACCATTTCCTCCTTACCAGCTAAATCCGTCTCACACTCCCAAACCCCACTAGGCGAAGCTTCAGCCTCCTATTTTCCTCCTGAAGAAGTAGAATCTCCTTCTTCAACACCTGAACCTGAGATTCTAAAACACTACAACAAGCCATGGTGCTTGGTAACACCCCACATTAATTCTCAGAGAGCATAAGCAGGTATGACCACAAGTGACCACTGACCTCAGCGTAACTTTTATTAAAAAATGGGTTCGTGGACTATAAAACATAAGTTTAGATATCTGAATCATCCAATTTTATGCATTCATATTAGAAATGAAGCAATGGTTCAGTAATGACACAACCGCAAACAAACCATACCACAGGCGGGGTTAGAACCCACGATCAGAAAATTTTAAAACTCCAGACCGACGCGATAGCCACTGGGCCAGCTGGCCCAGAGTGTGTGTGTGTGTGTGTGTGTGTGTGTGTGTTGTGTGTGTGTGTGTGTGTGTGTGTGTGTGTGTGTGTGTGTGTGTGTGTGTGCACTCAGCTATATATATTTACTTATATGTGGCTGAAGTATCGAGTTACAGCTCCTGGCCCCACCTCTTCGCTGGTTGATACTAGGTTCACTTTCTATAGGCTTCGAGAGCCTTACTGATCGTTTCCTTAAGCTGTGTATAGATCCCACCTCTACCACTTTACTTCCCAGTTCGGTTCACTTCCTGACTAAGGCTGAAGAAATACTCCTTAACATCTCCATGACTGAGTTTTCAACTTCCAGTTGTGTTACTGTATCCCTTCTCTCTAACATTCTGTCTTTATCCAACTTGTTAACTTCTAATATTATGAACGTCATTGGCATATACCCCCTACATTTCCTGTCCTTTATTATCATCAGGTTGACTTCTCTCAGCCTCTTCTCGTAGGACATACCAATTAGCTACAAACCTCTGCAACTTTCTCATAGGACATACCACCCTTAGTTAGAAATCTCTGCACGTTCTCCAGTTTCTTGACATGCTTGACCAGGTGGGTTCGATACTGATGCTTCATACACCAACATGGGCCTGACGTACATGATATACAGTGCCGTGAATGACTTCTTAATTACACTTCAAGAAGCTAGTATTAGATTTGCTAGATGTGCAGTTGCTCCAGAAGATATCTGGTTGATGTCCGCCTCAGGGAATACGATATGTATGATATTCACCTCCAGTGTCCTCTTTGAGTGAGTTTGCAGCCTCTGTCCCACGAGTTTATACTCTATTTGCTGTCCTCTTTGCACTTGTTAAGGTTGAACTCCAAGAGTTATTTGTCAAACCAGACCTGTAGTCTGTACAGATCCATTTATAGTCTTTGTTAATCCACATCTGCCTATGTTCTTCTAATTTGTTTAAAGTCATCTGCAAGTCATTCTTTAGTGTCATTTACGTATACAAGAAAAATAACCGGGCATTAGTAATGATCCTTGTGGAATCTCACCCATCAAATGCACCCATTACCATATCTTCACGGACCATCATTTGCTGTTTCCTTGTTGCTATGTATGCGTTGATCCATTGTATTCCTTTCTCCTGCTCCAATAGCTGTAGTACCTGTCTTTCTGCGGTACTGTATCAATAGCCTTCCTACAGTTCAAGAAACTGCAATATACCCATTCTTCTCTCTCCTGCCTTACTTCTGTTGCCTGTCTCAGAACTCCACTAGGTTTATGACACAGGATTTTCCATCTCTGAAGCCGTATTGGTTGCCATGCATTAACCAACTCTTATCTAGGGGCTCCAAATCTTTTCTCATAACCTTCTCGATTACGTTACATACTATACATGTCATTGACCCTCTTCTGTAATTTAACGCTACTCCTCTGTCTTTTTTTCTTAAAAATTGGGATTACATTTGTTATCTTCCACGCCTCCGGCGGTTGCCCTATGTAAAAAAAAAAATATATAGGGCAAACAGAGGAAGCAGAGGCAAACACGGTGCCTCTACTTCCTCTGTCAGAACCTACAGAGAGATATCTGGTCCTATCGCCTTCGAAGTACCTAGCTCACATAACATCACCTCCTTCCAGTTATATATGTTGTCCAATGCTTGCTGGAGCACTCTACTGGTTTTTTGCTGGTAGCTTTATTATCTCTGAGAATACCTCCCTAATTAATTTGCCGAACTCCTCATCAATTTCTTGTCATTACTTGTGAGTCTACTTTCTTCTTCAGCCTGATTTCTTGGTCCCTTATTGTTGTCTTCCTCTTGGTGTGACTATCTGAAATCTTTGGGTATGATTTGGCTTTCAATGCTCCGTCCTTCTCAAATTACCATTGAGTTTTTCTTCTTATCCATGCATACTAGTTTGTGGCTCTTTAGCACAATTCTTTGTTTTCCCGAGTTTTTTTCCCACTGTATTTTTTCCATGCTCTAGCACGTTTATTTGTCTTTGTCCTCTCTGCACCTCTGGGTAAGCTGTGGTCTCACTCTTTTCTGCACCTCACACTGGAATTGCATCATGCCTGTAGATTCCCCTGTTTTGAAGTTTGGCTTCTCACATCCTACCGTTACTTCCACTTGGTATTCGAAGCTCAGGTCGTTAGTACCGAGGGGCCTTTCATGCGTAATATCCTGTGTTAGAGCCACTCAGTGTGAATAATAGGTCCAATATGTTCATTCTCTCCTCTCTCTGGTTTCATCCTTAGCATCTTGGTGCATGAAGTTCTCCATTACCACCCCCTGTATCTTATCACTCCACGTTTCTGATCCCCATGTGGCTCTAGATTTCCCAGTTAATTAATCTACTAATGAAGAATTGAGGCACTTATGCAACATATGGGAATCTTTACTGAAGAAACGTTTCGCCACATAGTGGCTTTATCAGTCCAATACAAAGCAGGAAGGTATAAGGAGAGGAGGAGTTTGAAGAAATTAGTCTCTGAGCCTGAACCCGATGTGTTCAGTCCGTCTTGTGGGGAGGGCATAAGGCATATATACTGCAGTCAGGTGAATCGAAGCAGGTGGTGGTGTCCCCTTGTTCTTGTGTCCTATCTCAAACATTCTTGCCCAGTCCACCTTGTCAATTCCTTTCAGTATTTTATACGTCATTATCATGTCCTGTCTATTCCTCATGTCCTCCATAGTCGTCAGGATGAGTTCCCTTAACCTCTTCTCATGGCACATACCCCTTAGCTCCAGGAATAGTCTTGTTGCAAACTTTTGCACGTTCTCCAATTTCTTGACGTGTTTGACCAGGTGTGGGTTCCATACTGGTGCTGCATACTCCAATATGGGCCTGACGTACACGATCTACAGTATTGTGAATGACTCGTTACTTAGATGTCGAAACGGTGTTCTTAGGCTTGTCAGGTGCCTATATGCTGCAGCGGTTATTTTCGTTGATGTGTACCTCTGTACTATGCTCATCAGTGCTAAGCTCCCTTTTTTTTGAGCGAGATTTCCAGCCTTTGACCCCTCTAGCCTATACTCTGCGGTCTTCTTTAGCCTTTCCAAAACTTCATGACTTTGAACTTGGTCAGATTAATCTCCAGGATTATTATTATTATTATAATCAAGGGGGAAGCGCTAAACCCGGAGGATTATACAGCGCCTGGGGGGGGATGTGGAAGGCATTCAGGCTTAATTCGGGGAACTGGAGCACAGATCCAATTCCCTAAATCAAGAGCCCCTCACCAACATCAAGGAACCTTCCTTGAGGGGTTAATCTCCAGAAGCCATTTGTCAGACCAGGGTTTCAGCCTGTCCAGGTCCCCTTGTAGTCTTACCTGATCCTAGTTCATTTATATTATCTTCATTAATTTCATATCGTCTGCGAACAGGGACACCTCTGAATGTATCCCTTCTGTCATGTCATTCACATGTCCAAGAAACAGCACTGGACCTAGGACTGACCCATGTGAAACCCCTGTCTCAGGACCCATGGAGAGATGATGTTCTCTGGGTCCACCGCCTTCGAGGTGTCTAGTTCACAAAAAAAAATTTCACCTATACCTCGGTTGTGTGTAGTGTGTTCAGCACTTGCTGGTGTACCCTATCGCCTCGGTTTGCCGGAAGCCTTTGTCTCCACTGAGAATACCTCCCTAAATCTCGTGCTGACCTCTTCACATATTTCTTGGTTGCTCCTTGTGACCTCCCCTCCTTCCTACCTCAGCCTGATGACCAGATCATTGTTTTCCTCCTGATGTGACCATAAATTTCCATGTTCTAGCACACCTGGCTCTGGCCTTTCTTCACCTCTGGATAAATCATGGGCTCACTCTGGTCTTCCCATTGTTTCTGTTGCCCCTTGGTACAAACTTTTCTCCCTCTCTGTTCTTTGTGGTCACGGGTTCCAACATTTCATTTTTACGGTCTTTCCTTCTAGTTCTCTTTCTCACTGCACCTTATGCAGGAACTGACTCTTGCCGGTGTAGTCCCCCTGTTTCGAAGTTTGACTTCTCCCCTCCTTGTACTGCTTTACTCCCCATTGTTAACTCAAGTTGTAGAAGAATTTACTGATCGAAGATTTCTAGATGCTGCTGTATCAGACAAGTAAGAAAGATTACTGTGTCCCGTAGCTCGATTGCTAGCGCAATCAGCTCATACACTGAACTCCGGGGTCGATCCCCGGTACGGGTGGAAACATTAAGACGTGTTTCCTTAAGGCATCTTCTCTGCATGTTCACCTATCA
>NC_069490.1:21990375-22020375 GCF_026875155.1 Cherax quadricarinatus | reverse complement strand
CAGTGGTAAAGAACCTGCGTTCCTGTCATCTGGACTGACTATTCAAGGCTATAGACTGTGAAGAACTAGTCGTTGGGTTGTCACTAAACACCTGTGACCCCCCCCCCCACATCATCAGTAACGGCTACATTTCTACAAGACGGTGTCAACATCCCAACACCCCAGTATAACTGTACATATTAGCGTTGAATTCAAATGTCATTTTTCCATTTCATTTTTCATTTTTCTTTCAAGTAGGATACACCTTCATATTTGAATGTTTTATCTTTCCATTAATAAATAATAGTGTTTATCTTTGTGAATTATTTTTTTTTCTATTCATTAATTTCCCCTCAAGGAAGGTTCCTTGATGTTGGTGAGGGGCTCTTGTATTTGATGACATTGGATACTGTGCTCCTGCTTCACCGACTTAACCCTGAATGTAACGCCTTCCAACTTCCCCCCCCCCCCCAGGCGCTGTATAATCTCCGGTTTAGACGTCTTTTCCTCCATTGATTATAATAATAATAATAATAATAATAATAATAAATAATAATAATTATTCATTAATTTTCCTGAGGAGGAGTCAGCCTTGGTAATATTGTCTGAAGTTGTTACAGGGCTGAGTAAGCCTTCACAATTATGCAAGATATTTTTTCATATCCGCAGATAATTTTAGGGTGGTGATTTCTTGGTCATAGTGACAAAGTGCAAGATGCCATGGTGCCATGGTCATGGTGTCTTGGCACGTTGATTTTGTTGCCGTGGTCAGTGTCTTGCATTGCTGTGATGCTGGGCTTATAGTTCCGTTGGCATAGTGCCGTGGTCATATTGTCTAGCAGAGCGCAATCTGTGACGTTCAAACACAGGAATGTCTGAAACAATCTAGAAAAAAATGTTTTTAACATTTTATTGCAAGGAGAATAGTCTTTGCTAGGCTTTATTCGTATATTTCTTCCAGTTTCTCCTGTAGACTACATTTCACAGGCTTCCGCCAGCGACATTAGTAGCTCTGAGAAATAAATATTCAGTTTGATTCTTGCCTATTTCAGCTTAATTTCTCTTATTTCTGCTCTTCTTTCCCTGTATAGCCAGGAGAGCCTCGACCCTCACTTCTCTCTGAGCTGCTTCTCTCCACCAAGACAGGTTTGATCCTCCAGACGAGCGAATGTTGTCATACGCAGTTGTCTGTTGATTGACTACGCGGAACGAGTTTACTAAAGCTACTTGGTACTCAACTCTTCGGCTATACTCAGAAGCGGATCTACATTTTTTGGGACCTGAAGCTTGAACTGTTGTGGCGGCCCCCTTCGCAACCCCTTCTCATACAATAGACCCAAATTTTTTAAGTAATGTGGACTAGAGTCGCTTCTGGGGCACCTCCGGGATTAGAAGCCTTGAAACTTAAGCTTTATTAGTTTCATTCATCCTCTGGGTATATTCATCTTTTACTACGCTCAAGTTCACTTGTGAGGACCAGCCCCTCACTTCCCACTTCAGGATTCATCAAGTATCAGAATTATAGCTGAACAAGTCCACGACACCAGGTCACTTGATCTTGCTAAATTTACGAACTGTAATGCAGTTACTTAGCCTTAAGACCAATATGCTCCATAATCTGTACCAATATAGAGTTTTGAATGAATCTTAGGCTGCCTGAAATGCCTAGTCATGCTAGGTGTGATAGTGGCCCTCTCTGTAATTAGTTTTATATAATATGCAAACCACACAATATCCTATAATTAAACCCCACATTGTAATCTTTATAGAGAATAAACCTGATTTTATTTGACCTGCCTCTTTTCCTTTTATGCTGGGAACTGTTGCCACTTAGCCACCATCCTCATCCGCTAGTTTGTTACTAACATTCCATAACCTCACTTTCCACTACTGGAGCATCCACCTGGCCATTGTTTATGAATCCTTGGTATTAGTGGTATTTACGGATGGCTATCCTGGGATTCCTGTTATTCCCGTATTACGTGACACAATTAATTTTATTTTTTAATTTATTCTTATTTACATTTCGCTTGTACAATAAGGTTGTGCGCATATATTCGATATCTTGATCATATTTATCTGATGATACTGTTTCATTTCCCTGAGGAACCTTCCCCTTCTCCCTGACATAAGCTGCGACCTTACCAGGATAACAAGATTATAGGATGTAACAGGATTAATTACTGTGGGTTTTACTACTGTATTAAGGATGTGTTACACCGCTATGATTGAGGAAATGGTATGGTGATACCGACAAGATGTGGAAAAAGACACTTATGTACAGTTCAGGACATTTATTAAAGGAAACGTTTCGCCACGAGTGGCTTCTTCAGTCCTAATACAGAGAAAACTAAGAAAACATTTATATATATAGTGGCAGGAGTCAGGTGAGGTGATGCGTGGGTAGAGGTGGTGTAGTAGTAGTAGTAGTAATGGAACTAAGGAGGTGAGGCTAGAGAGGGACCTGCTGGCATCAAGTAACACCAGTTCCCAGGATGGGTAATATCCTCTTGCTTAGTAATTTTGAAATACTGTAACTACCGGATTTTTGCTTTATAGTGTTACTGACAGAAATTAGTGCGGCTTCAATGCATTTTCTCCGTCTTAAGTCGTCTTCTTTAATAACTAGTTTAGCTTCATTGAATTTCATGAGTGTTCCAACATCGTCTCTATGTTGAACACATGCGTTTTTGCGGTCATCATTTTGCAAGCATTTTTGTGTTCTGCTATTCTAATGTCCAGAGTTCTGGCTGTTTCCCCTACATATACTTTGTCACACCCCCACATGGTATAGTGTAGATTCCTGCACTTGTGCCAGAATCATGCTTGGGTTTTGTATCAGGTTCCTAATAGTAGTTGAAGAGCTGGTAGATATTTTAGCCAGTTTTCTGTCAAACATTTTTGAAACATTAGTGGCAACGTTGCTGACCGGTAAAACGATGTAACTTGGAGGCTTTTCTTCAATTTGATAGGTGTTGGTCTTGCTGAGGATACGTGTTGCACGTTTCCTACAGTCACGTATGAAGTGTAGGGGAAAGTGCAGTGAACTAAAAGAGTTGGTGATGTATGTACATTCTTCTTCGAGGAACTGTGGACTGGAAATTATGTAGGGTTTCAGAAAGAAGCCAATAACTACCCCTCTTTTAGTTCTTGTGTCATGGTGAGAGAAGAAATGTAGAAGATCGTTCTTGTAGGTAGGCTTCCGGTAGACTTTAAAAAAAAGTTTATTTTCCCCTGTGCGTAAGAGAACGTCGAGAAAAGGTAAATGGTTGTCCTTCTCCTCCTCTAGTGTAAATTTGATTGTAGGTTCCAGAGTGTAGATGGTGTTGAGGATGCCCCGTACGTTAAGATTTTTGGGTACAATGACCAAAATATCATCTACGTACCGCATCCATGTAACTGAGCGAGGGATGTTACTGAGGATCCTTCTTGATTCCAGGTCCTCCATATATAAATTGGCAAGAACTGCACTAAGGGGGGAACCCATGGCTAGTCCGAAGAGTTGTTTGTACTTCTTGTCCTCAAACCTAAAACAGTTATAACGAACACAAAGTTCGACAAGGCTCACAAAATCTTGGTGGGGTACAGGTAACTCTGTATCATCTTTAATCACCCTGTGAAGAAGATCAATGGCTTGATCAACTGGGACATTGGTGAATAAGGCAGTCACGTCAAAACTTGCAAGCTTCTTATCACTCATGTTGAGATCCCTTATACGGTTAAGGAGGTCACCCGAATGCTTTAGATGAGCCTGACTGATTGTACCGAGGAGCTTTGACAAATATTTCGCCAAAACTCCTGCTAGACTGTGAGGGGCGCTGCCGATTCCAGATGTAATGGGTCTCATAGGCACATTTGGTTTGTGGGTCTTTGGTAAACCATAAAGTCTTGCTGACTTGGGGTTGGTAGGGATGTGGCGCAAGAGCTTTTTACCTTCTTCTGATTTCCTGAGTATGCTGCGGGTCTTACTGAGAAAAGAATCTGTTTCTTTCTTCCATGCATGTTCGGGGATGGAAACGTATGTGTTGGCGTCGTTCAATGCAAGATTTATTGAACGATTTATTGCAAGATTTATTGAACGACGCCAACACATACGTTTCCATCCCCGAACATGCATGGAAGAAAGAAACAGATTCTTTTCTCAGTAAGACCCGCAGCATACTCAGGAAATCAGAAGAAGGTAAAAAGCTCTTGCGCCACATCCCTACCAACCCCAAGTCAGCAAGACTTTATGGTTTACCAAAGACCCACAAACCAAATGTGCCTATGAGACCCATTACATCTGGAATCGGCAGCGCCCCTCACAGTCTAGCAGGAGTTTTGGCGAAATATTTGTCAAAGCTCCTCGGTACAATCAGTCAGGCTCATCTAAAGCATTCGGGTGACCTCCTTAACCGTATAAGGGATCTCAACATGAGTGATAAGAAGCTTGCAAGTTTTGACGTGACTGCCTTATTCACCAATGTCCCAGTTGATCAAGCCATTGATCTTCTTCACAGGGTGATTAAAGATGATACAGAGTTACCTGTACCCCACCAAGATTTTGTGAGCCTTGTCGAACTTTGTGTTCGTTATAACTGTTTTAGGTTTGAGGACAAGAAGTACAAACAACTCTTCGGACTAGCCATGGGTTCCCCCCTTAGTGCAGTTCTTGCCAATTTATATATGGAGGACCTGGAATCAAGAAGGATCCTCAGTAACATCCCTCGCTCAGTTACATGGATGCGGTACGTAGATGATATTTTGGCCATTGTACCCAAAAATCTTGACGTACGGGGCATCCTCAACACCATCAACACTCTGGAACCTACTATCAAATTTACACTAGAGGAGGAGAAGGACAACCAATTACCTTTTCTCGACGTTCTCTTACGCACAGGGGAAAATAAACTTTCTTTTAAAGTCTACCGGAAGCCTACCTACAAGAACGATCTTCTACATTTCTTCTCTCACCATGACACAAGAACTAAAAGAGGGGTAGTTATTGGCTTCTTTCTGAAACCCTACAGAATTTCCAGTCCACAGTTCCTCGAAGAAGAATGTACATATATCACCAATTCTTTTAGTTCACTGCACTTTCCCCTACACTTCATACGTGACTGTAGGAAACGTGCGACACGTATCCTCAGCAAGACCAACACCTATCAAATTGAAGAAAAGCCTCCAAGTTACATCGTTTTACCGGTCAACAACGTTGCCACTAATGTTTCAAAAATGTTTGACAGAAAACTGGCTAAAATATCTACCAGCTCTTCAACTACTATTAGGAACCTGATACAAAAACCCAAGCATGATTCTGGCACAAGTGCAGGAATCTACACTATACCATGTGGGGGTGTGTGACAAAGTATATGTAGGGGAAACAGCCAGAACTCTGGATATTAGAATAGCAGAACACAAAAATGCTTGCAGAAATGATGACCGCAAAAACGCATGTGTTCAACATAGAGACGATGTTGGACACCTCATGAAATTCAATGAAGCTAAACTAGTTATTAAAGAAGACGACTTAAGACGGAGAAAATGCATTGAAGCCGCACTAATTTCTGTCAGTAACACTATAAAGCAAAAATCCGGTAGTTACAGTATTTCAAAATTACTAAGCAAGAGGATATTACCCATCCTGGGAACTAGTGTTACTTGATGCCAGCAGTTCCCTCTCTAGCCTCACCTCCTTAGTTCCATGACTACTACTACTACTACTACTACTACTACTACTACCACCTCTACGCACGCGTCACCTCACCTGACTCCTGCCACTATATAAATGTTTTCTTAGTTTTCTCTGTATTAGGACTGAAGAAGCCACTCGTGGCGAAACGTTTCCTTTAATAAATGTCCTGAACTGTACATAAGTGTATTTTTCCACACCGCTATGATTCTCTCAAGAGTTTGTGAAAAGTTAATGTTCTATAGTGGGTGGCCCGTGGCCTGGTCGTAAAAGCTCTCGTTTCACACGGTGAGGAGTCTGGGTTCGATTTCCCGCAAGGGTGGAAACATTGGGCGTGTTTCCTTACACCGGTTGTCTTTGTTCACCCATCAGTAAAGTGGGTACCTGTATGTTAGTCGACTGATGTGACTCTCATCCTTGGACAAAATTTACCTAATTTGCCCGAAACGCTCTGCATAACAAGCGGCTTACTGTGTGGTAGTAACTCATTGATGTCATCGATGTCATTTATGGTCTGTATACCTTGTACATGTACTTGTAGAAACTATTTTTTTAACTTTAGGTTTTCCGGTTTCAGGTTTCAACACTTGGATCAGGCAAAAGCCAAGGATAGAATCCTGTTTTAGGTGTGCCTTGTAAATTAGCAGGGCTGTGAAGATTGTTTTTGATATTGTTATGGACCATTCATTATTTGTCTCTTAGCTTTGCAACTTTTAAGATACAAAACTCACGAAATCGTAATGACACGATTGCAAACAAACCATACCACCGGCGGGATTTGAACCCCCGGTCTGAGAGTCTCAAAACTCCAGCCCGTCGTGGTCCAGTGGCTAACGCGACGGTCTGGAGTTTTGAGACTCTCTGACCGCGGGTTTAAATCCCGCCGGTGGTATGGTTTTTTAAGATACAAAGGGATTTGGATCTATATGTCTTTGGCTTTAAAAGGAGGACGGAATTATTCCCTCCTATGGGAAGGCGTTATTCCCTTTTCCCTTACACCCCCTTCTCCATTTACTGTACTTATTTGTGTGCTCCCTGGAGTAGTCTGGAGCCATACTGAACATGTCTGTGTACTCTCAACAAGGAGTTTACGCATTTTGGAAGAATACGGGTTAAAAAATTTGTGTCCTTAAGATAGTGATCAATGTAATTCACAGTTAAGTTAGAGCAACGAAAGCAGAAAGAATTAGTAAAAGGAGAGCGTTAAGATAGGAAAGAGAGAGAGAGAGAGAGAGAGAGAGAGAGAGAGAGAGAGAGACTGGAGCGTGAAAAGTAACTGGCTCTGGAAGCAAAAAGAGCGTCACAAATATTGGAACGTGATGCTAGAGCTGCAGAGTTGGAACACTTAGAGGATAAGATGATTTAGCTGAACACAGGAACCAGGAACAACAACGTTTAGAGTTAGAGTATATGAAGATAGAGCTTGCTAATAAAGTCGAGGTATTATAAAGTGAGGTATTATAAGTTGAAAAATGAGACACTTGAGCAACAGGTTAGGGAAGATTTGTCCGGAAGCAGGACAAGTGTTTCCTGACAGAGGTCTTAGATGATGACCCGCTACTGGAGCTTTTGGTCATCTGATGGAGACCTTCCGCTGGTTTACCGGTGACCCCCTTTAAAAATTAAGATAATTATACACATGTGCAACATTTGGGAATAATTATTATGGAAATGTTTCGTCAGCAATTGACTTCTTCAGTCAATTACAGAGACAAACGGCGGAAGATGAGGTGATACAGGTAATGAGTCCCTCAGCCTGGAATAGCTGTGTTCAGTCCATGAATTTCGAAGTAACTTATATACTGTATGCAAGCGAGTTGAAGCAGCAGAAGGGGGAGTTAGAGGGAAAATTCACTATTGTAAGTAGGTCATGCATATAGGTTAGGCAAGAGTTAAATTGCTTGTATCAAGGTCCTAAGATGCTGTATCTGGCAGATGTTAAGTAAATGATTGAAGTAAATAATTCAACGCCGCTCTTAATATTCTAAGCAATGTTTGTCTGTAACATTCTAGTAGGGCACTGTTTACCACATTCTAGAGTTTAATTCTCTGTGACATTCTATTATAGCGTGCCCTGCAACATTCTAGAGTAGCAGTGTCTGCAGTTGTAAGGAACATCACAACATTAAACATTCTACTAGAGGACAGTCTAACACAATTTAATAAAGCAATTTGCGTAGGAATTCTAGTAGTGCGTTGGTCGTAACGTTCTAGCATAAAACTTCTTCCAATATTCTAGTATGCACTTCCTCCAATGTTCTAATATAACATTACCTGTATAATCCTAGTGCTGAAGTGCCACCAACATATAGTAGTGCACTGCCTGCAACATTCTAGTAACATCGAAAGATTTTAGTAGTGTACAGTCTACAACGTTCTAGTGGAAGTGTTTGCAAACTTGACTCACGCAATCGTAATGACACGATTGCAAACAAACCATACCACGGGTGGGGTTAGAACCCACGGTCAGAGAGTCTCAAAACTCCAGACCGACGCGTTAGCCACTAGACCAGCTAGCCACAATAAGATTCATCTAACTAGGTACATTTCTAGACCATAGGAAGGTTAGCACAGGCACCACTGTGACCACAAATGCAAGTTTTTACAGACGAATCTCCAGCTAGCGTGGCCGTGACGAACTCTAGCTCAAGTCCCCTCAAAGCCGTCAACATGACTCACGAAATCGCAATGACACGACTACAAACAAACCATATCACGGGTGGGGTTAGAACCCGCGATCAGAGAGTCTTAAAACTCCAGACCGTCACGTTAGCCATGTTGACGGTTTTGAGGGGACTTGAGGTACAGTTCGTCACAGCCACGCTAGCTGGAAGTTCGTCTGTATAAACTTGCATTTGTGGTCACAGTAGTGCCTATGCTAACCTTCATATGGTGTATAGCTATACCTAGTTAGATGAATCTTATTGTAGCTAGCTGACCCAGTGGCTAACGCGACGGTCTGGAGTTTTGAGACTGATCATCTGGCACGATATGCAAAGTCTGCAACATTCTAGAACGGTATAGCCTGTAATATTCTTGTTTTGCACTAAATCCAAGTTTCTAGTATATCATTGTTAGCAGATTATGATACGGACAATGAGATCTTACCGGAGGCGACGAGTAGACCACAGCGTATTCAATCTGAACACACACAAATATTTTTGGGCTATTCTGAGTAATAGATTGATCAGAGCTGAGAGGAAACTTGCTGTCACTTCGAGTCCCATCCCATCGAGAGGGTAAGGCGGTGACTGACTTGCTTGTAACCCCCTCTCCCCCACCACCCCATCACCTCATCCTACCCCATCCAAATCCTCCACAATACCCCAACCACTACACTGGCCTAAGTATGCACACACTACTTACTCTGCTGACCGTCTACTTTTCCTATCTCCTTTTTCGGCAACTTCACCTTTGGTGACTTCAAATAAGGCAAGGTGATCATCCAGTAGCCCGTGCAGTATATTAAACTCTGGCCGATCTTGCCTTGAGTCCCGCCATTCCTCGAGGGCAGGCTGTCTTAGGGACTGACTTTCATAAGTCAGCCGAAGAAGGGATAGGAATGCAGGGCACCAAGGAAATTTTTTTTTTTACAGTATTTATTATGAGTCAACTGTTTATTTGCTGGGCAACGTGCCGAAGATAAAAGTGAGAATTCGGGTCACTGATAACCAGAAGTCCAAGAGGGACATATTAGATGTATTTGTTCTAATATCACCATGAATTATTCTAGAACTCGACCTGTAGTATTCTAGAACTCGACCTGTAGTATTCTAGAACTCGACCTGTAGTATTCTAGAACTCGACCTGTAGTATTCTAGAACTCGACCTGTAGTATTCTAGAACTCGACCTGTAGTATTCTAGAACTCGACCTGTAGTATTCTAGAACTCGACCTGTAGTATTCTAAAACTCGACCTGTAGTATTCTAGAACTCGTCCTGAAGTATTCTAGAACTCGACCTGTAGTATTCTAGAACTCGACCTGTAGTATTCTAGAACTCGACCTGTAGTATTCTAGAACTCGACCTGTAGTATTCTAGAACTCGACCTGTAGTATTCCAGAACTTGACCTGTAGTATTCTAGAACTCGACCTTTAGTATTCTAGAACTCGACTTGTAGTATTCTAGAACTCGACTTGTAGTATTCTAGAACTCGACCTGTAGTATTCTAGAACTCGACCTGTAGTATTCTAGAACTCGACCTGTAGTACTCTAGCAGAACTCGGCCCGTATAGCTAGTATAACTGCAAAATTATAGTATAACACTTCCTGCGATACTTGTATAGCACTTGCAACACTTGTCCAACACTTGCTGCAACACTTGTCCAACACTTGCTGCAACACTTGTCCAACACTTGCTGCAACACTTGTCCAACACTTGCTGCAACACTTGTCCAACACTTGCTGCAACACTTGTCCAACACTTGCTGCAACACTTGTCCAACACTTGCTGCAACACTTGCTGCAACACTTGCTGCAACACTTGCTGCAACACTTGCTGCAACACTTGTCCAACACTTGCTGCAACACTTGTCCAACACTTGCTGCAACACTTGTCCAACACTTGCTGCAACACTTGTCCAACACTTGCTGCAACACTTGTATAACACTGTCGTTGGTGGAACTGATAAAAGCAATTTGTTGTATACGCTGATCCCTGGATATTGACACTTCTACCTTTGTCTCACCATCTCTTTCTTACTCTTTCTCTCTCTTACTCTTTCTCTCTCTTTCTCTTTCTCTCTCTTTCTCTTTCTTCTCTCGTTGTTTCTCATTTTCTGTCTGTCTTTTTTCTGTCTGTCCTTCTCTGCCTCTGTATTTCTTTGTCTCTCAATCTCTCTCTCTCTTACACACACACACACACACACACACACACACACACACACACACACACACACACACACACACACACACACACACACACACACGTAAGTGTGTGTTGTGTGTGTCAAATGTCGTGTTACTTTTTCTGGTCTTTGTGTTGAAAGTGGTGTTATGAACGCCTCTCTTGCTCCGCTGAACTTCAAACTTCCCTAAATTAGAAACAAACATTCATTTGAAACACGAATTACTGCAATTATGGTTTATGTAATTATTATCGTCCCAGGACAGGCTGGAGGGACAAAAACGAGGTTTTGTGTAAGAGTGGCTTGGAGAGCCAACTGGCGAGTGTGAGTGTTTAAGAGTGCTGAAGTGCTGTTGGAGTGCAAGAAAAGTAACATATATGAAAGTATTCAGGGAAACCAGAAAGCCGGACATGAGTCCAGGAGGCGGGAACAACCGTACCTTCAATCTGAAGGAGGGATTGGTAAGTTGTAGTTTGGAGAATCATTTGAGCTGTAATGTTGGAACGCCTTTAGCAAAACAGTGACAGAATGAATGATAGAGAAAGTGCATTTTTTCTTTATCGTGTCACCTTACCTCGGTAGGAGACTACTGGTGTTAATATAATTATTGTACATGCTAATGATTTCATAAGCGCCTCACTGCTTATGTAGTGAGACAGCGACTGGCTTCAGTGATGTACAAACCTCAGTTGGCTCAGTAGCCCTGCCTGCGGGAGCAAGAGAGCTGAACATCAAAATGGTATACAATACCGACAGGTTGTTAGGTAAGACACATATGTTGCATATGTGTCTTACCTAACAACCTGTCGGTATTGTATACCATTTTGATGTTCATCTTGTCAGACACTGCAACACGTGGCATCTTGGTACAGAAAACACCTTGGACAAGCTTTTCAAGTGAGAAGTGTTGGATCTGAGAGGGACATGACCTCTCAGTGGTTACATTCTCACTACTACTACTACTACTCTGCACCTCTCCTTCCGACAGTATTTAAGTCTCCGCACTGTCGCTTGATCTTCAGATAGTTCCTGACTATGGAACTGAACTTCTCCAGGCCGAGGGACTGACAACCTCAAATTCTACGACTACAAGGGTGATGGACTGATTACATCGTCTTCACATCTCTACTGTTCCTGCCTATTTTCTGTATTCGACTGAAGAAGCCTACTGTGTAGGCGAAACGTTTCGGAATAAAGTTGTCTAACTGTTACATATGTGTCTTACCTAACAGCAAGAGAGCTACTAGCTTGTGAAGTATATATACCACAATCTCATAATAAGCATCTGGGCTCACCTCTGAGGCCGTTCCTAGAGGGGCAGACATCCTTTATCTACCAGTGTGCATACCTCCATCTCCCCATTGACACTTGGGCTTATTATCTTTGTAATAAAGTTGGTAGAATTACCGACAATATGTAAAGTAAAAGGACACAAGTGCAACTAATGTGACATTTTATTGTGGTAACGTTTCGCTCTCCAGGAGCTTTATCAAGCCATTACAAACAATACCCTCTGTGTCCATGTATTGTTTGTAATGGCTTGATAAAGCTCCTGGAGAGCGAAACGTTGCCACAATAAAATGTCACATTAGTTGCACTTGTGTCCTTTTGCTTTACTTATTATCTTTGCGACGTTTTAGTTGTGGAATCAGTATACTTAATTCAGAGCACATTAGCACTTTCAAAATTTAAACAATCATAATGTGTACTATTTTTGACGCAAAATAAACTTTGGGTAATATATATTTGATTATCTATGTACATTTCCTATGTGATGATTACATAATAGGAGTTTAATATGCTATTATACATTCAGGGTTCACCATAAAAAATGAGGTGCAGAAAATTTTAGTCCTGGTGTAAATAAATGGTATAAAATACCGACACAATGGAAATATAAACACAGAGTGGTGACGTGTACTTAGCTCTGTGAAGACCTGTTTGTGTGCTCTTGAGTGCTGACCTATACTTAACTCTGTGAAGAAGTGTCTTGTTTGCTCCCGTGGACTGAACCAAGATGCCCTCCATCGAGCAACTTTACCAGCAACTTAAGGAAGAATTGAGGGCAGCGAAGATGGAGATACGGCGATTGACCGAGGAAAACAAGAGGATTCGTAGTAGTCATCCTGTTTCGAGTCCTCAGTCAAGAAGGGATCGTGGTCATGGCTGGACAGCAGGGGACGACGAAGTTGACGATCAAGAAGACGAATGGAAAGCCAGAAACGATGAAGAAGAAAGAGACTGCTGTGGAAACTCCCGTGGAAACCTCCAACGCATTCTCGGTGCTACCCGACGAATGTGAGTCTACTCCTGGGATCGTCACGACGAACGACAACAAGGAAGGTAAGAATATTGTTGTTGTTGGGGATAGCCAGGTTAGATACATGGATAGGGCATTCTGCTTGAAGGACAGGAGTAGGAGACAAAGGGTATGCTTTCCTGGGGCTGGGATTGAGGACATTGTTAGCCGGTTTGACAACATCATGAACGGTAATGGGATCAATCCTATTATTTGCCTCAGTGCTGGAGGCAATGATGTAGGCAAGCGTAGAAGTGAGGATTTAGTTAGAAAGTTCAGGACAGCTATAGACATAAGAACATAAGAATGTAGGAACACTGCAGAAGGCCTACTGGCCCATACGAGGCAGGTCCTTATCAAAACGACATCTACCTAAAGCTACTCAAGAAACAACTCCCGCACCCCCCAACACCAATCAAACCCAGCCCCTCCCGCTCATATATTTGTCCAGTCTCTTCTTAAAGCTACCCAAGGTCCTAGCCTCTATCACCCCACTGGGAAGACTGTTCCACGCATCTACAACTCTGTTAGAAAACCAGTACTTACCTATGTCCTTTCTAAATCTAAATTTATCCAACTTAAATCCATTATTCCTGGTTCTTACCTGGTTCGACACCCTCAGTACTTTATTAATGTCTCCCTTGTTTATGCCCGTCATCCACTTATACACTTGAACATTAAAATGGTATAAAATACCGACAGGTTGTTAGGTAAGACACATATGCAACAGTTAGGTATGAGAGTAAGACACATGTGCAACATCTGGGTATCTTTATTGTAGACGTTTCGCCATCCAGTGGCTTTATCAATACAAATTCCAGGACATAACTTGAAGACAGTAGAACTATGTACAGAAGATGAGGTAATCAGTCCCTCAACCTAGGAGTAGGTGCGAACAGCACCATAGTCGTGGAGATTCTGAAGCAGAAGAAAGAATCCTGGCGCTTATATAGTAACGTCAGGTGAAGCAGACGAGGGCAAATTCACTGGTGGGCGGGATTCCCCAGTGGAAGTAGGTCCTTCCCAAAGAGATGGGTTAGTAGTAGTAGTAGTTGTCGTAGTTGTGAAGGTTATGTACATGTCCTCAGAATTAAGATTCCATGATGTTGCAGTGTCTGACAAGTTGTGTACGAATTGTATATAATACCGACAAGATGAGAGTAAGACACATGTGCAACATCTGGGTATCTTTATTGTAGACGTTTCGCCATCCAGTGGCTTTATCAATACAAATTCCAGGACATAACTTGAAGACAGTAGAACTATGTACAGAAGATGAGGTAATCAGTCCCTCAACCTAGGAGTAGGTGCGAACAGCACCATAGTCGTGGAGATTCTGAAGCAGAAGAAAGAATCCTGGCGCTTATATAGTAACGTCAGGTGAAGCAGACGAGGGCAAATTCACTGGTGGGCGGGATTCCCCAGTGGAAGTAGGTCCTTCCCAAAGAGATGGGTTAGTAGTAGTAGTAGTTGTCGTAGTTGTGAAGGTTATGTACATGTCCTCAGAATTAAGATTCCATGATGTTGCAGTGTCTGACAAGTTGTGTACGAATGGTATATAATGGTATTATATACCACTGGATGGCGAAACGTCTACTGAGTTAGCAAGAAAACCCACACCTGCCCTGGATAAGTGAACCCCATCCCTGGCATACATGTCATTTCGGCCATAGAAGTTGTCCCAGTTGTCAATGAATGGTACTGCATTATCCTTACAGTGTTTATCCAGCCAACAGTTAATACCAATTGCTCTGGACAACCATTCATTACCAACACCTCTTCTTGGCAAAATGCCACATATAACAGGGCGCCCCCCCTTCTTCCTAATCATGTCTATGGCTGTCCTGAACTTTCTAACTAAATCCTCACTTCTACGCTTGCCTACATCATTGCCTCCAGCACTGAGGCAAATAATAGGATTGATCCCATTACCGTTCATGATGTTGTCATGATTAGGAAGAAGGGGGGGCGCCCTGTTATATGTGGCATTTTGCCAAGAAGAGGTGTTGGTAATGAATGGTTGTCCAGAGCAATTGGTATTAACTGTTGGCTGGATAAACACTGTAAGGATAATGCAGTACCATTCATTGACAACTGGACAACTTCTATGGCCGAAATGACATGTATGCCAGGGATGGGGTTCACTTATCCAGGGCAGGTGTGGGTTTTCTTGCTAACTCAGTTGAGGGGGTTGTTATGACTTTAAACAGGATTAGTTAGAGGTATGGTATAGAAATGATTAATAATTGATATGGATATATTGACTAATGCTCTGATATTAAAATCTTAATAGTAACTGTCCATGGAGTAACTCTGGGTAATGATAATTTCAGAAATTGAGTAAAAACAAGAAAGATGTAATAAGGAAAAATGTGCAGAAGAAAAAACATATTGATGGATTATATGCTACCAGTCGAAGTGCGAGAAATATAATTAATGAACTACGTTTGGTACATGTGCTGGGAACTTTGATATCATTGCATTAACTGAAACGGGTGGTATGAAAAAAAAATTTAAAGAGTCGGGATATGACTCTGATTGTATATATTCGGGATTTAAGTATTCAATGTGGTATAGATGTAATGGGAAGGGGGGAGGAGTTGCATTGTATGTTCGAGCAAAGAAATTAATTGTTGCATAAAAACAGGTATAAAATAGATGGAGCAGTAACAGAGTCTGTTGGGTAGAGTTCGTGGAGGGACAAGAAAAACTAATGTGTCTAGGTGTAATATACCGACCTCCAGGCTTGGATCAAAACGGGGGAAAAAATAAAAAAAAAAAAATAAAGAGGGAGACTTCAGATTGGGACGAAATTGTTAGGCTTCTGGACACAGTAACGTAGTCAAGTAGGGGACTAAACTTTAGCCAAATTGACTGGAATCCTTTGACAGATGGTAATCTAGAGTCCAGTGACTTGCATGAAAACAGTGCAGGACGTTTTCTGAAACAGAGTGTAACTGAACCTACCAGGGAATAATTTGGCTAGACTAGTCTTGTCAAATAAGAAACACTCGTGAATAATCTGGAGATCCACTGAAGAGCTTGGCGCAAGTGATCACAAATATCCACACCTTAGCATTAATTGGGAATGCAAGAATAATGATAATCAGTAAAAATCCCCCGATTTTCGTTCTGTGCGATTATAATGGACTTAGGATCATCTGTCTAATCTTGATTGGGGTTATCTACTAATGATTTTATTGGACGATAATCATACTTATGAAAAATGAAGGGATCTGCTTTTATGAGAGGTTTTTTCTAATAATGTACACAGTGTCCCAGAGTATATACCATTCCCCAGAGAGAAATTAGGTTCTAATAATAACAATCCCAAATGGGTTATACAGGAGGCTAAAGCAATCTATTAAAAGGGGAGAAAAGGGGAATTTATAGCCGCCAATCAAGAAGAGGAGAGGTTAACACCTTACTGACCAATATGTTCAGCTTAAAAGAGAAGTAAAAATGGGGATTAAGAAAGCTAAAACGTGACTATGAAATTAGAGTCGCTAATGAAATCAAAGACTAATCCAAAGTGGTTCTTTCAAGTGTAATAACGACGAAGGTGAAGGAAAAAGTAGGACCTCTGAAATCTGGGAATGGACAGTTTGACGATAATAGAACTGGAATGTGTTTCCTTATTTAATGACTATTTTTTTGTCAGTTTTTACACATGAAGATGTAAATGAGAATCCAGTTAAATAACAATGTATATTCCTGATGAATTTTAAGGTAACAATATATACTGTCATCGAGGGACATGGTTATTAAACAGATAGACAAATATACAAAAAAAGTCCCCGGACCCGATGAGTTGTTTTCAAGGGTACGTTAAGGAATGCAAGATGGAGCATAGTCAGCCATTCACGAGTCTATTCTATCGTCCATCCTTACCAGTGTTTGTGCCGAGATGTGGAAGATGCTAATGTGGTTCTATATTTCAAATCAGGGGATAAGTCCACTCCTTCAAATACCGTCCCAATAAGCCATGACATCTATATGGGCAAGTTATTAGAATCAATTATAGCTGACATTATCAGAAGTCACCTTGAAGAGCATAACTTGATAAATGAATCTCAGCATGGATTCACGAGAGGTCGTCCTCCCTGCCTGACAAACTTACTGCGTTTCTTCAATAGAACATTTGAGGCAGTTGACGTGGATAAGGAATAATGAATTGTTTATTTGGATATTAGTAAAGCCTTCGACAGAGTACCTCACAAGAGACTCTTAAGAAAAGTGGCAGCTCAAGGTATAGGGAGGTAAAGTTCTAGCATGGATTTGAGGACATGGCTACCAATAGAAAGCAGAGAGTTACCATTAATGGAGTGAAATCGAAGGGGATTAGTCACTAGTGGCGTTCCACAAGATCAGATTTTAACATAATAACATAAGAAAGGAGGAACACTGCAGCAGGCCTGTTGGCCCATCCTAGGCCAGGTCCTTACAATCCATCCCACTAAACAAACTTTGACCTACCAATTTCAAATGCTACCCAAGAAATAAGCTCAGATGTGCTAGTCCCACTCAAATCCAACCCATCCCAACTCATGTTATTTATCCAACCTAAATTTGAAACTACCCAAAGACCTAGCCTCAATAACCCAACTAGGTAGACCTGTTTTCCCTCATCTACTACCCTATTTTCCCAAACCAATACTTTCCTAAGTCCTTTCTAAATCAAACTTATCTTAATTAAATCCATTACTTCGGGTTTCTCTCTTGAGAGAATATCCTCAAGACCTTGTTAATATCCCCTTTATTAATACCTATCTTCCACTTACACACTTCGATCAGGTCTCCCCTCATTCTTCGTCTAACAATGAATGTAACTTAGATCTTCAATCTTTCTCATAAGAGATAGATTTCTAATGCTATGTATAAATTTAGACATCCTAAGCGCTGAATGTTTCTAACAATTTAGGTCCCTTCTGTAATATGGAGAACCAGAATTGACCTGCATAATCAGGTGAGAGCTTACTAATAGTGTATACACTGCAATTAAACACAAATGCCTCTGGAATTCTGTTGCTTACCCATCTTGATATATATCCCCGTAATCTATTTTGCCTTATTACGTACGCCTTAGGCATTGTTTGTCCTTGGTTTAGGTTGCTGCTTACCATAACCCCAAGTCCCTTTTCGCAATATGTATGGTTAAAGTTCTACATATTTTTTACTTATAAGTGCCCTAGGTTATGACCACTCCCGATCTTCAGAACCTTGCATTTATCTACATTGAATCTGCATCTGCCACTTTTCTGACCAAGATAAGAGTTTGTCTAAATACCCTGAAGGTTCCCTAACATCTACGTTTGAATCAATTATCCTACCTATCTTCGTGTCATCCGGCGAATTTTTGCCTCATTATCACTAGTTATTCCTTCATCAAGATCATTGATATATAATATAAACAGCAACGGCCCAAGACTGATCCCTGTGGAACGCCACTTGTTACTGATCCCCACTCGTGTTTAACCCATTTATGGGACACTCTTTGCTTCCTGTCTGTGAGCCATGATTCGATCCACAGAGCAACTCCCTTCCCCCAATGCCATGAGCTGCTACTTTTCTTCAACGTCTTTGGTGCGGAACTCATCAAATGCCTTACTTACATCTCTAAATAAATCTCAAATTCCATTATGTGGTCAACACCTCAAAAGCTTTAGCTGAAGAAAGTTAAAAATTATTAGACAAGACCGGCCTCTGTGAATCCATGCTGAGTATCATTTAATCAAGCTAGCTTATCGAGATGGCTTCTTATAAACTCAGCATAATTGACTCCAAGTAATTGCCTACAATTGCGTCAGGCCTTATGGGCCGGAAATTTGACGGGTACGACTTGTCCCCTGTTTAAAAATAGGAATTACATAAGCCATCGTCCACAAATCAGACACTGCACCTGTGTGAAGAGAATTAAATTAAAAATATAGTTAATGTTTCACAGACTTCCATTTTGCATTCCTTTAGAACCCTTGAAAATCCTCATCGGACCCGTGACCTTATTTTGCTTCAGACTGTCTAATCTGCTTTCACAACCATTTCACCTATGACTGTGATGTTACATAATTTATCTTCTTCTGAATCCACTATAAAAATTAATTTACCGGAACATTATTAGTGTCTTCCTGTGTAAAACCGAGAGAAAATATTATTTAAAATCGAAGCACATTTATTCACTTTGTCAGTAGATGCCCATAGTTTATTTTTAAGGGGACCTATCTATCCTCTGACTTTTGTTCTATAGACCTGAAAAAAATTTTGGGTATTTTTAGAATCCCTAGCAACTTTAATTTCATAGTCCCTTTTAGCTTTTCTTATCCCTTTTTAATGTTCCCTCTTAATTCAATATACTGATTTCCATAAGAATGACCCTCGCTCTTTAATACGCCTATAAATTCCTTTCTTAGGCCCTAGGAGATATTTCGCCTATTAATTCATCCATTTTGGGTCATTTCTATTTGATCTAATTTCCTTATAAGGGATAAAGTCTTTTGAGCAGCACTGTATTGTGTCAGAAAACTTTCATATAGATAGCTCTCTTTCGTTACCCCAGACAACAGATGAAAGTGTTTTCTCTACGCCCCATCGTAATCTGCTAACGAAAATCTGGGACTGTTTACTGAGTTTCCCTACTATCATACTTCCCTTCATTCTAACATGTAATTGATTTGGGTCGCCTAGCACCCCAGTTCCTCTGAAACTTCTAAATTCTTAACAAGGATTCATTGTTTGCCAAACTAATCAAGCAGGTTATTACCCCTTGTAGGTTCTGTCACAAACTGCTTCAAAAATCAATCCTGAACTACTTCTAAGAAATCGTATGATTCTAAATTCCAAGTCAAGAAATTCCAATCAATATGACTAAAGTTTTGTCTCCAGAATTACTACATTTCGTTCCTGTGGCCCTAACATTTGCCTCCAAGTAGTCTTTTTCCCTGGTCCCTATCTAAATTTGAGGGACGTATATCACACCTAAAATTAATTTTTCATGCCCCTCTGAAAATTCTATCCAAACAGACTCTGTATGTGTTACTTCAGACTTATACCCCGTTTTTTTATGCAACAGTTCAAGCGATCTCGGACATACAATGCCACCCACACCACACCACCCCCCCTTCCCGATACTCATCTACTTGGAACAATTTAAAAACCCTGAATGTGACATTCCTGCCGCATGTCCCGACTTTTTGAATTAAACCACGTCTCAGTACGGCAAATAATCTATGTTACCTGCACTAGCAAACTAGTCGCAACTCGTTCCATCTTATTCCCTACACTGCGGACTATTTGTGGTAAATAAATCTTTTAATGACCCTCCAATCACTTTACCCTTCCTGCTCCTTTCTGTTATGCCACTAAACCTATTACTGTCCATTGGACCAATTAGTGCCACTGCTTTCCCAATATAGCCTCCTCATTTTGCCTAATTACTAGTTTCTCCTAGTACCATGTTACTACCCTGCGACTTCACAGTTTTCCCCGCCAAAACCCATACCACTAAACTTATTCCAAGTTTAAAGACCTAAACAGCTCCTCTCCACTGCGTTGGCCAGTGCTCCCACCCCACACCTAGACAAGTGAACCCCATCCCTGGCATACATGTCTTTTTTCATGCCATAGAAGAGGTCCCAGTTGTCAATGAAATGTTACTGCATTTTCCTACAGTATTTGTCCAGCCAGCAATTGACACCAATTGCACTGACAACCATTCATTTCCACTCCTCTCCTGGCAAAATGCACAATGAACAGGTTTCCCACCCTTCTTCCTAATAATCTCTATTGCTGACCTATACCTGCTAATCGGGACCTCTTCCAACGTCTGCCAACATCGTTGCCTCCAGCACTGAGACAGATAATCAGATTGCTCCCATTACCTCTTCATGATGTCAATCCTGACGGCTAACAATATCCTTCACCCCGCCCTAGGAAAACACACTCTCTGCACTCCGTACTCATCCTTCAAACAGAATGCCCTATCCTGTACCTAAGCTGGCTATCCCCAACAACACACTGGTTTTTAACCTTCCTTGGCGTCGTCGTAGTTGATGCTAGATTATGCAGCTCAATTCTGGTCTCCATACACAGAAAGGACATAAATTTTTTTTTTTTTTTTCCCCTTAGAAAACATCAGCGTAGGATGACTAAATTGATACATAGCATTAGAAATCTTCCTTATGAAGAAAGATTGAATACTCTTAAGTTACATTCACTTGTAGACGAGAATGAGGGGGACCTGATCTAAGTGGGGGGTATAAGTGGAAGAATGTTATAAATAAAGGGGATATTAACAAGGTCTTGGAGGATTTCTCTCTCCCAAGAGAGAAACCCCAGTAATGGATTTTAAATAGATAAGTTTAGATTTAAAAGGACATAGAAAGTATTGGTTTGGAAATGGGTAGTTGATGAAGTTGGAACAGTCTGTCCTAGTTGGGTTATTAAGGCTAGGACTTTGGGTATTTCAAATTTAGGTTGGATAAGTACAAGATGGAGGGGTTGGATTTGAGTGGGACTTGCACATCAGAGCTTATATTCTCTGGAGTAGCATTGAAAAATTGGGTAGGCAGTCAAAATGTTTGTTATGGGATGAAGTTAAAGGACCTGCCTAGTAGGGCCCAACAGGCCTGCCTGCAGTTTCCCTCCTTTCTTATGTCTTATGTGAGGCCTTACTAATGATGTATAAAGCTGCAGTAAATGACCTCTGGACTTCTGTTGCTTACACTCTGAATATAAATCCCAGTAATCTAATTGCCTTATTACTACCTTAGGCATTTGCTGTCCTTGGTTTAAGAGTTGCTGCTTACCATAACCCCCAAGTCCCTCTTTTCGCATCTGTATGGCTAATTTCTACATTATTTAACTTATAACATCAAAAGTGATGGTATACAATACCGACAAGTTGTTAGGGTAAGGACACATATGCAACAGTTAGACAACGTTTATTCCGAAACGTTCGCCTACACAGTAGGCTTCTTCATCGAATACAGGAAAGTAGGCTGGAACAGTAGAGATGTGAAGACGATGTCAATCGTCCATCACCCTTAAAAGCCGTAGAATTTGAGGTTGTCATCCCCTCGGCCATGGAGAAGTTCGTTCCATAGTCCGGATCAATCTGAAGATACAAGCGACAGTGCGGAGACTTAAATATCAGTCGGGTAAGGAGTAGGTGCAGGGTATTAGAGTAGTAAGTATGAGAGGCAACTGAGAGGTCATGTCCCGCACGATCCAACCCTCTCACTTTAAAAGGCTAGTCCAAGGTGGTTTTCTGTTCCAAGATTGCCACGAGTTGCAGTGACTGACAATGATGAACATCAAAATGGTATACAATACCGACAGTATTAGGTAAGACACATATGCAAACAGTTAGACCAACATTTATTCCGAAACGTTTCGCCTACACAGTAGGCTCTTCAGGTCGAATACAGAAAGTATGCAGGAACAGTAGAGATTGAAGACGAGGTAATCAGTCCCAGCACCCTTCAAGTCGTAGAATTTGAGTTGTCAGTCCCCACGGCCTGGAGAAGTTCATTCCATAGGACCAGGAACTATCTGAAGATCAAGCGACAGTGCGGAGACTTAAATACTGTTCGGAAGGAGTGGTGCAAAGGGTAGTAGTAAGTAGTATGTAGTAAGTAGTAGTGAGAGGCAACTGAGAGGTCATGTCCCTCTCAGATCCAACCCTTCTCACTTGAAAAGCTTTGTTCCAAGGTGTTTTCTGTACCAAGATGCCACGTGTTGCAGAGTCTGACAAAGATGAACATCAAAATGGTATACAAACCGACAGGTATTGTATACCAAGGGTTGAAGACACCTCCCGAGCTTTCAAACCTGCATTTATCTACATGAACTGCAATCAGCCACTTTTCTGAGGTCTCCAAGAGTAGAGTTTGTCTAAATCCCCTGAAGTTCCCGAACATCTACGTTTGAATCAATTATCCTACCTATCTTCGTGTCATCGGCGAATTTGCTCATATCACTAGCAATTCCTTCATCAAGATCATTGATATGAACATTAAAATGGTATAAAATACCGACAGATTGTTAGGTAAGACACATATGCAACAGTCAGGTATCTTTATTTCGAACGTTTTCGCCTAACACAGTAGGCTTCTTCAATCGGAGTACAGAAAAGTTAGAGAAAGCAGAAATACTTGAAGACGAAAGTTATCATCCATCACCCTTAAAGTTTTGAGGTGGTCAGTCCCTCAGTCTGGAGAAGAGCATTGTTCCGTTGTCCTGAAACAACATATTGTTTCAGACAACGAACAATTCTCCATCTCCAGACTGAAGACTGACCACCTCAAAACTTTAAGGGTTGATGGACTGATTTACATCGTCATCAGTAATCTTCTGCTTCTCTCAACTTTTCTGTACTCGACTGAAGAAGATACTGTGTAGGCGAAACCGTATCGAATAAAGATACCAGACTGTTGCTATGTGTCCTACCTAACAAGATCATTGATATATATTAAAAAACACAACGGCCCAGACTGATCCCTGTGAACGCCAGTAGTTTACTGATCCCCACTCCGATTTAACCCCATTTATGGACACTCTCTGGCTTTCCGTCTTTGTAGATAATGGTTCGGAAAACCGACATGTTGGATAAATTAGACACAAGGTGCAACTCTTGGGAATCTTTATTGAGGAAACGTTCGCCACACAGTGTGCTTCATCAGTCCATACATAGGAAAACTTGAAGAACAGGAGGAGATAGGTAAATCAGTCCCTCAACCTTGAGGTCGAATGGTGTTCAGTCCATCAATCATGAGTAGAATACGGCAGATGAAGTGGGAGAAGCAGCTTATAAACCGTATGGCAGGAAGTGTAGTCATCCAAAGTAGTGTTTCCACATTTGTCCAAAGTGGAAGTAGGTTGTGCCCAAGAATTAGCTAGCGAAGAATTCATTATTAAGATCCCAAGAAGTTGCAGTGGGTCTGACAGGTTTTGTAGATGAAGGGTTCGGAGGAACCGACATGTTGATAAATTAGACACATGTGCAACTCTTGGAATCTTTATTGAGGAAACGTTTCGCACACAGTTGCTACATCAACCATACATAGGTAAACTTGAAAACAGAGGAGAATGAGGTAATCAGTCCCTCAACCTTGAGTCGATGTGTTCAGGTCCATCACTTGATTAGAAAACGGCAGATAGCGGAGAAGCAGCTTATAAACCGTTTGCAGATAGGTGTAGCAGTCATAGGTATTGTCACATTTGACCAATGTGGAAGTAGGTTGTGCCCAAGAATTAGGCAAGCGAGAATTCCTAAGTATTAAGATCCCAAGAAGTTGCAGTGTCTGACAGGTTTGTAGATGAATGGTTCGGAGAACCGAATGTTGATAAATTAGACACATGTGGCAACTTTGGGAATCTTTATTGAGGAAACGTTTCGCCACACAGTGGCTTCATCGTCCATACATAGGAGAAACTTGAAGAACAGGAGGAGAATGAGGTAATCAGTCCCTCAACCTTGGTCCTGTCTGTGAGCCATGACTCGATCCACGAGAGCACCCTTCCCCCAATGCCATGAGCTGCTACTTTCTTCAACAGTCTTTGGTGCGGAACTCTATCAAATGCCTTACAAAAAATCTAAGAAAACAATATCAAATTCTTTATGTGGTCAACAGCCTAAAAAGCTTTACTGAAGAAAAGTTTATAGATTAGTTTATACAAGACCGGCCTCTTGTGAATCCATGCTGAGTATCATTTATCAAGCTATGCTTATCGAGATGGCTTCTTATAACTATGGAACTGACAACTCAAATTCTACGACTTTAAGGGTGATGGACTGATTACATTTGTCTTCACATCTCTACTGTTCCTGCCTATTTTTTGTATTTTGATGAGAAGCCTACTGTGTAGGCGAAAAGTTTCGGAATTAAAATTTTAACTGTTGCAATTGGGGTCTTAACCCAACAATTCGGTATTGTATAACCCTTTTGATGTTCAACCTCGTATAATTGACCTTTGCAATTTTTTTACAATTGAGGTCAGGCTTTTGGGGGGGTAAAAATTTAAAGGTAAAGATTGTCCCCCTTTTTTAAAAAAAGAATTTCATTAGCCAATTTTTTACATTTCAGACCCCAAAATGTTTTAAGAGATAAATTTTAAAAATTTTTTAGGGTTTAAAGGGTTTACAACTTCCCTTTTTCATTCCCAAAAAACCCCTTGGGAAAAAACCCCTTTTGGACCCCGGGGATTATTTTGCTTCAATCGGTTTATTGTTCACAACCATTTCAAATAGTTTACTGGGGATTTACATAATTTATCTTCTTCTGATCCATTTTAAAAATTTTAAATTCCCGGGAAAATTTTTAGTGTTTCCCGGTTAAAAACCCAGAGAAAAAAATTATTTAAAATGAGCACATTCTTTTCTTTGGGCAGAAAAGGGGGCCATAGTTATTTTTAAAGGGGGCCCATCTTTTCTCTTATTTTGTTTAAACACCTGGGGAAAAAAAATTTGGGTTAGTTTTAGAATCCCCAAACAACTTTAATTTCCCTAGTCCCTTTTAGCTTTTTTTATCCCCTTTTTTTAAAGTCCCTCTTAAAGTAATATATGAATTTATAAGGGTGACCCCCGCCTCTTTTTTATTTCGCCTATAAATTTCCCTTTTTATGCCCTTTGTAGATATTTAGCCCATTATTTTATCCCTTTTGGGTTTATTTCCCATTTTATTATTTCCCTTTTAAGGGAAACGTTTTTTTGAGCGAGTATTTGTTTAGAAAGCTGTTATAATTTATAGGGTTTTCGTTACCCCCGTCAAAGATTGGGTAAATGTTCTCTAAAACCTTTATAATTGCTAAGCGAAAAATTGGGGGTGTTACTGAGTTATTTACTATTAATTCCATTTTTAATTCCCAAATGAAAAAATTTTTTTGGGGGGGGGTGCTGCTAGTTTCCCCTTTAAATTTAAATTTTTGACAAGGATTATTGTTTTTCCAGAATAAGTTAAACAAAGGGTTTTTTCCCCCTTTTAGGTTCTGTAAAATGCTTAAAAAACAAATTTAATACTTTAAGAAAATCGGATGATTCTAAATTCCCAGCAAAAAATTGCAATCAATATGATAAATTAAAATCCCCCGAAAATTTCAATTTATGTTTTGTGGCCCAAAAATTTTTTCCTTTGGGCCCATCTAAATTTGGGGGACGGTTTTTTATCACCCTAAAATTAATTTTTTATGCCCCCCGAAAATTTATCCAAACCCGACTTGTATGTGTTACTTTTAGAATTAATACCCGTTTTTATGAAAGTTCAAAACGATTTTGGGAATTTCAATCCACCCCCCCCCTCCCCATACTTTTATCTATTGGAACATTTTTTTTGTCCCGTTCTTTTAAAGTACCCCTGGTCCCTTTTTATCACCCCCCTGGGGAAAATGTTCAGCATCTTTTCAAAATCGTTAGAAAACCAAATACTTTTCCATGTCCCCTTTTAAATTAAATTTTCCCAATTAAAACCCCTTTTCCCGGTTTTTACCCGGTTCGACACCTCAGGACTTTATTAATGTCTCCCCTTTTTTATGCCCGTCATTTCCCCTTTTTAAATTAAAGATATTCCCCCCATTCTCGCCCCTCCAAAAGAGTGGAGGAAATTTTAAAGGGTTTAAAAATTTCAAACGGGAGGTTCCTTTCACAGAAATCATTTTAGCATTCTTTCTGTATGTTTTTCTAATGAGTCTATGCCATCCGAGTAAGGGGGCCCAAAAAAGACAGCATAATCTAAATGAGGACCTAGGATGTTGAGCTGTTTAAAAAAAACTTTTGGACTTTTTTTAATTTTACTTCTTGAGATAAATCCAAGTAATTGTTGGCTTGGTTTGGGACCCCGAGGCACTGCTGTCCCTTTGGTTTTTTGATTTTGCTTTCCCTGGGCCCCAAATCCTTTTTTACATTCGTATGGGCCCAAACTCTAATTTACCCAGAAATTTTAGTTGAATGTTATTTTCATTAAAGGGCAAGTACCCTTTCCCTTTTCCCCTTTAAAATTCATCTGCCCCTTCTCAGACCAAAATTAATTTGTTTTAAATCGGCTGGAGTTCATTGATATCCTCCTCGAGTGAAATATCGGCCCATTTTGTTCAAGCAAAAAATTTTCTCATGTCATAGCAATCCCCTTTTAAGGGGCATTAAAGTAAATTTTTGAAAAGAGGGGCCAAAATGAACCTTGTGGCTCCCATAGTGACTTTCCCCTTCAGATTTACTCCATTAAAAGGTAACCTTTTGCTTATATTTGGGGGAAACCGGCCCCAAACCAGCTGAAATTTACCTTTATAAAAATGAAACTGCCACTTTTTAAAAGGGTTTTGTGAGGTTTCTCGTCGAAAGGGTTTACAAAAAACCCAAAAAAAAAATATATTTCCCTTTTCACTGCCCAAAAACCTAAAAGTTTATTGAAAAAGTAGAAATTTGTTAAGGGAGGAAAGACCCCCTCCCTGAATTTCCCTGCTGAGATTATTTATCAAATTTGCTCTTTTAAGGTACTTCTGATAATGTTAGTTAAATTTTATTTTAATAAAATTGCCCCCTAAAGGGTGTAGGCTTTTGGGGGTAATTTGAAGGAGTGGATTAAACCCCTTTATTTGAATTAGGAACCACATTAGCCCTTTCCACATTTGGACAACAAGGGGAAGGGTGGACCATTTATACATCGGTTTAAAGGTGACAAGCTCCCTCTTGATTCCTTAATACCCCTTTAAAAAAACTTTTCGGGGCCCGGGGGGCTTAAATTTTTTTTCAGTTTGTCTATCTTTTTAATAGCCCTGTCCCCCGTGACAGTAATATTTTGTTAACTTTAAATTTATGGGGAAATAAATAATTGTTAAAAAACTGAAATTTATTTAAAATTTCCCGTGTAAAAATGACAAAAAAAAAGTCCCTTTAAAAAGGAAAAACATTTAGTTCAAAATCCGTCAGCTGTCCTTCCCCAGAAATTTTTGAGGTCCCACTTTTTCCCTTTACCCTTGTCCTTTTAAAACTTTAAAAAACCCCCTTTTGGGTTAAACTTTGATTCATTTCGGAAATTTAAATTTTTTTAGTAGTTTTTTGCCCTTTTTAATCGCCCTTTTTTTTCTCTTTTAAGTGAACATTTGGTCCGTAAGGTTAAAATCTCCTCCCTTCCCGATGCGCCATAAATTCCCTTTTTTCCCCCCAAAAGATGCTTTAGCCTCCTGAAAACCCCTTTGGGTTTGTTTTTTTGACCTAAAATTTTCTCTGGGGGAAATTTTTATCCCCTTTGGGACTGTTTTTCATTTTAAAAAAAACACTCAAAAAAACGATCCCCTTTAAATTTTATTAAATATTTTTTATCGTCAAAAAAATCATTTGCTAGATAACCCCCAAACAAGCTTAGATGATGTTCCCCAAGTCCTTTTTAATCGGAGAACGAAAAACGGGGAAATTTTTTTTGTATTATATTATTCTTGATTTCCCCAAAATGCTAAAGGGGTGGTTTGGGATCATTTTCGCCCAATCTTCATGATCTCCCGATTATTCCGGTGTTTTTCCCTTTTTGACAAAGGGCTAGGGGCTAGGGAAATTTTTTACCCCCGGAAAGGGTTAAATTACCTTTTGTTTCAAAAAAACAGTCCCCGAACTGTTTCCCTGAAGGGCATGGACTCTAATTTTCCGGCAAAGAAATTTCCCGCAATTTGGCTAAAGTTAAATCCCCCACTATGGGCTTCGTTTTCTGTGTCCAGAACCCTAACAATTTCGTCCCCAAAAAAGTTCCCCCTTCGTGATCCAAGTGGAGGTCGGTATAGTAACCCAGAATTAGTTTTCTTTACCCCCCAGAATTACCCCAAAAGACTTGTTTCTGTCCATCCCATTTTTTTTTACCTGTTTTTTTTTGAACAAAAATTTTTTAAAATTTTTTTCGAAAAATTTCAATGCAATCCTCCCCCCTTTTTATTACATCTATCCCCATTGAATAACTTTTTTCCCCGTTTTTTACACTCAGCAGTCTATCCCCACTCTTTAAAAACGTACCACGTTTAGTTTTAAAGCAATGGGTTCAAAAATTCCCAGAAATGTACCCCCGTAGTTCATTAATTTTATTTTTGGGACTTCGATGTTAGCATAAAATACCATTTTTTTTTTTTCTTCTGCACTTTTTTATTCTTTTGTTTTTACCAATTTCTGAAATTACTTACCAGATTACTCCATGACAGTTACTTTTAAAGATTTTTAAATATGAGATAAGTCATATTCATACCATTTTTAACTTTTTCAAACCCTACCTTAATAACCCTATTTTAAAATTTAAAACCCCCCAATGAGTTAGCAAGAAAACCCCAACCCCTCCCCTGGAATAATAAACCCCATCCCTGGCATAATGCATTTGGGCCCATAAAAAGTGTCCCAGTTGTAATGAATGGACTGATTCCCTTACAGTGTTTATAGCCAACATTTAAAAACCCAATTGCTCTGGACACCATTCATTAAACCCCCTTTCGGGCAAAATCCCAATATAACAGGGCCCCCCCCCCTTCTTCCTAATCATGTCTTAGCTGTCCTGAACTTTTAACAAAAACCTCATTCTCCCTTTCCCACATCATGCTCCAAATGATGTAGGCAAATAATGGATTGATCCCCATTCCCTTTTGATGTTGTCACCGGCTAACAATGCCCCCCCACCCCCAGGAAAGATTTTGTCCCCAAACCCTGCCCCTCAAGAGAATCCCCTACCAGTTTTAAACCCGGGCTACCCCCAACAACAACAAATTTTATTCCCTTGTTGTCGTGTGTGACGACCCCATAGTAGATCCTTTGGGGGTAGCACCGAGAATGGTTGGGGGTTTTTCCACGGGAGTTACCCAGCATCTCTTTCTTCTTCATCGTTTTTGGCTTTCCATTTGTCTTTTGATCGTCAATTTTGTCGTCCCCCCGGTCCCGCATGACCCGTCCCCCTTTTATGGGACTCGAAAAGGGGCTACTACAATCTCTTTTTTCCCCCGGCTCGCCCTATTATCTTTTTTATTTAACCCCGAAGAGTTTTCGAGAAATTTTTTTTGACAAGAATTGACAAATGGTTTTGAAAACCGACAAGTTGAAGAATTGAGACACTTAGAAAATGGCAATCTTTATTTAAGGAAATTTTTGCCCCAAATGGGCTTCACAGTTTATACAAGCAAAGGTATAAAGAGAGGGGCTTAAATAAAAAATCCTAGCCGGGGTCGATGTGTTAGTCCTCAAGATTGATGGATG
>NC_069490.1:21904602-21989875 GCF_026875155.1 Cherax quadricarinatus | reverse complement strand
ATTTTTTTAATGTGGAAATTTTTAATAGGAAAAAAGGTTTATATAAAAAAATTTTTAAATTAGGGAAATTTTGGGTATAAAGAATTTTTTAATATAAGTGTGATATACGTGGAAAATGTTTCTAATTTTTGGGAGAAGTTGTAAATATCGTGAAGAATGTTGTTTATAATAAGAAGTTATAGAATGTGCATATTACGTGGAGAATGTTGTGTATATACTTGAAGAATGTATTCTTTCGTTGTGATTCTCCATATAGTGTAAATCCCTGCATATTCTGGTTGTTGTAACCATCTCCCGCCCGTGATACTCGTCTTCACTAATGGTAAATGTTTATTTTGTTCTGCCCTTTCCTCACTGCCATCCCCACGAGCCCCTTTGGGGCGGGGCAGATGGCAGACCAGAGGCCTAGCTTCTCCCTACGAGCCCGTGAGGGCGGGGAATGTGGCTAGGCCTGGGGACAGTTGGTCCCAAAGACGAGGGGGTACTTGTACCTCCTCCCATGGGAGACTTAAGTCTCGAGACACTCCCCAGATAGGAGCCAAGCCGGTCACCACTACTTGGAAAGACCCGGGCCGGAGAATACCGGCGAATAAAAAAAAAAAACTGTCCTGTTGCTAAATCATGTGTATGTTAGACATAGTGAAGGCATCAATGCTATCGTTGCATAACTAACTTCATGAAAGTAATTTTTAAATTTCTAACCTTCAATATATAGTGTGTCCCTCGGGAGGAAAGTTTGACAAGAATTCTGCCTTAAGATGTAGCCATTAATGGCCTCCGCCTGACTGTTTCTTCCTGTGAGTTTTTTTAATTACTATGAGATTTTTTACCGTTACTGTGTCGGGAGTTTCCTCATTGCAGTTACAATGCATCTAAGCTTAAGTTCAATATGATCGACAACCAGTATCTGAAGTTCTTAGAGGCTTAATAAGTTCAGTCTTGTGAAGTTTTCAATGTTTTTTTTTTCTTCTTGGGTTGTGTTTCTTCCCGAGGTCCTAAAAAATTTGTTCTGCTTCGAAAGAATTTTACGTTACTTTTTTTTTTTACCTTTGGCAGCTGGTGGGACTTTATGGAGGCATCTGGCAGGAACACAGAATTTTCCTCAATTTTTTTTTTAAATATCGCACAGCATTATGTGAGGGAAAAGTTTAACAGATAGGAGTAGCGAGCGAGTATATGGTAACGATAGTTTGATTGCAGTTTAAAAAACGTAGTGTAAAGCACCCTTCTGGCAAGACAGTGTGGAGTGAAATGATGGTGGAAAGTTTTTCTTTTTCGGGCCACCCGCCTTGGTGGGAATCGGCCGGTTGTGATAATAAATAAAAAATTTTTGGGCCGGCTGCTTGTTAAGGTAGGGTCATCTAGCTCCGCTATCCCCCCCCCCCCCTTTCCCCCCCCCCCCGAAAGGTGACGTGTGTGGGTTTCGGCCAGACAGTAATCACTCGACTCACAGCTCCCAGCACAACTCTTGGAATGACAGATCGGGTCACCTGCCAACCATCGAGAAGTGTTGAAGGAGAGGGACTGAAACCGGTTTTGGGGACGTCACTTCATGATCTACCTACCTATTAATTGTACAGGACACTACCCCTCATCTTTGCAGTGGTAAAGAACCTGCGTTCCTGTCATCTGGACTGACTATTAAAGGCTATAGACTGTGAAGAACTGTCGTTGGGCTGTCACTAAACACCTGTGACCCCCTCCCCCCCACATCATCAGTAAGGGTTTACAATTTTACAAGACGGTGTCAGCCTCCACCAGACACCCCAGTATCACTGTATATATTAGCGTTGAATTCAAATGTCATTTTTTCCATATCATTTTTCATTTTTTTTTCAAGTAGGATACACCTTCATATTTGAATGTTTTTATTTTTCCCATTAATAAATAATAGTGTTTATCTTTGTGAATTATTTCTTTTTCTATTCATTAATTTTCCTGAGGAGGAGCCAGCCTTGGTGATATTGTCTGAAGTTGTTACAGGGCTGAGTAAGCCTTCACAATTATGCAAGATATTTTTTCATATCCGCAGATAATTTTAGGGTGGTGATTTCTTGGTCATAGTGACAAAGTGCAAGATGCCATGGTGCCATGGTCATGGTGCCTTGGCACGTTGATTTTTTTGCCGTGGTCAGTGCCTTGCATTGCTGTGATGCTGGGCTTATAGTTCCGTTGGCATAGTGACGTGGTCATATTGTCTAGCAGAGCGCAATCTGTGACGTTCAAACACAGGAAATGTCTGAAACAATCTAGAAAAAAATGTTTTTAACATTTTATTGCAAGGAAATGTCTTTGCTAGGCTTTTTTTCGTATATTTTTCCCATTTTTCCTGTAGACTACATTTCACAGGCTTCCGCCAGCGACATTAGTAGCTCTGAGAAATAAATATTCAGTTTGATTCTTGCCTATTTCAGCTTAATTTCTCTTATTTCTGCTCTTCTTTCCCTGTATGCCAGGAGAGCCTCGACCCTCACTTCTCTCTGAGCTGCTTCTCTCCCCAAAAGACAGGTTTGATCCTCCAGACGAGCGAATGTTGTCATACGCATTTGTCTGTTGACTGACTACGCGGGAACGAGTTTACTAAAGCTACTTGGTACTCAACCTTCGGCTATACTCAGAAGCGGATCTACATTTTTTGGGACCTGAAGCTTGAACTTGTGGCGGCCCCTTCGCAACCCCTTCTCTACAATAACCCAATTATTTTAGGAAATTTGTGGACTAGAGTCGCTTTGGGCACCTCCGGGATTAAAGCCTTGAAACTTAAGCTTTATTAGTTCATTCATCCTCGGGTATATTCATCTTTTACTACCTCAAGTTCACTTGTGAGGACCAGCCCCTCACTTCCCACTTCAGAATTCATCAAGTATCAGAATTATAGCTGAACAAGTCCACGACACCAGGTCACTTGATCTTGCTAAATTTACAAACTGTAATGCAGTTACTTAGCCTTAAGCCCAATATGCTCCATAATCTGTACCAATATAGATTTTTTGGATGAATCTTAGGCTGCCTGAAATGCCTAGTCATGCTAGGTTTTGATAGTGGCCTCTCTGTAATTATTTTTTATATAGTAACAAACCACACAATTTTCCTATAATATTTAAACCCACATTGTAATCTTTATAGAAATAAACCTGATTTTATTTGCCCTGCCTTTTTTCCCTTTTTATGCTGGGAAAACTGTTCCCATTAGCCACCATCCTCATCCGCTAGTTTGTTACTAACATTCCATAACCTCACTTTCCACTACTGGAGCATCCACCTGGCCATTTTTATAAACCCTTTGGGTTTATTAGGGGTTTTTTAAACGGATGACTATCCGGGGGATTCCGGTTATTCCCGTATTACGTGACACAATTCATTTTTTTTTTAAATTTTATTCTTATTTACATTTCGCTTGTACAATAGGTTGTGCGCATATATTCGATATCTTGATCATATTTATCTGATGAACTGTTTCATTCCTGAGGAACCTTCCCTTCCCCCTGACATAAGCTGCGACCTTACCAGGATAACAAGATTATAGGATGTAACAGGATTAATTACTGTGGGTTTTACTACTGTATTAAGGATGTGTTACACCGCTATGATTGAGGAAATGGTATGGTGATACCGACAAGATGTGGAAAAAGACACTTATGTACAGTTCAGGACATTTATAAAGGGAAACGTTTCGCCACGAGTGGCTTCTAAAGTCCTAATACAGAGAAAACTAAAAAAACATTTATATATATAGTGGCAGGAGTCAGGTGAGGTGATGCGTGGGTAGAGGTGGTAGTAGTGTAGTATAAGGGAAAACTAAGGAGGTAGGTTAGAGAGGGACCTGCTGGCATCAAGTAACACCAGTTCCCAGGATGGGTAAATCCTCTTGCTTAGTATTTGAAATACTGTAACTACCGGATTTTGCTTTATAGTGTTACTGACGGAAATTAGTGCAGCTTCAATGCATTTTCTCCGTCTTAAGTCGTCTTCTTTAATAACTAGTTTAGCTTCATTGAATTCATGAGGTGTCCAACATCGTCTCATGTTGAAAAACATGCGTTTTTGGCGGTCATCATTTCTGCAAGCATTTTTGTGTTCTGCTATTCTAATGTCAAGAGTTCTGGCTGTTTCCCCTACATATATTTTGTCAAAACCCCCCACATGGTATAGTGTAGTTTTCCTGCACTTGTGCCAGAATCATGCTTGGGTTTTTGTATCAGGTTCCTAATAGTAGTTGAAGAGCTGGTAGATATTTTAGCCAGTTTTCTGTCAAACATTTTTGAAACATTAGTGGCAACGTTGCTGACCGGTAAACGATGTAACTTGGGGGCTTTTCTTCAATTTGATAGGTGTTGTCTTGCAGAGATACGTGTCGCACGTTTCCTGCAGTCACGTATGAAGTGTAGGGAAAGTGCAGTGAACTAAAAGATTTGGTGATGTATGTACATTTTTCTTCGAGGGAAATGTGGACTGGAAAGTCTGTAGGCTCTCAGAAAGAAGCCAATAACTACCCCTCTTTTAGTTCTTGGTCATGGTGAGAGAAGAAATGTAGAAGATCGTTCTTGTAGGTAGGCTTCCGGTAGACTTTAAAAGAAAGTTTTACCCTTCGTAAGAGAACGTCGAGAAAAGGGAATTGGTTGCCTTCTCCTCCTCTAGTGTAAATTTTGATAGTAAAGGGTTTCCCGAGTGTTGATGGTGTTGAGGATGCCCCGTACGTCAAGATTTTTGGTACAATGACCAAAATATTTCTACGTACCGCATCCATGTAACTGAGCGAGGGATGTTACTAAGGATCCCTTCTTGATTCCAGGTCCTCCGTATAAAATTGGCAAGAACTGCACTAAGGGGGGAAACCCCTGGGGTAGTCCGAAGAGTTGTTTGTACTTCTTGTCCTCGAACCTAAAACAGTTATAAAAGAACACAAAGTTCGACAAGGCTCACAAAATCTTGGTGGGGTTTCAGGTAACTCTGTATCATCTTTAATCACCCTGTGAAGAAGATCAATGGGTTGATCAACTGGGACATTGGTGAATAAGGGAGTCACGTCAAAACTTGCAAGCGTTTTATCACTCATGTCGAGATCCCTGATACGGTTAAGGAGGTCACCCGAATGCTTTAGATGAGCCTGACTGATTGTACCGAGGAGCTTTGACAAATATTTCGCCAAAAACTCCTGCAGACCCGTGAGGGGCGCTGCCGATTCCAGATGTAATGGGTCTCATAGGCACATTTGGTTTGTGGGTCTTTGGGAAACCATAAAGTCTTGCTGACTTGTGGTTGGTAGGGGTGTGGCGCAAGAGCTTTTTACCTTCTATTTCCTGAGTATGCTGCGGGTCTTACTGAGAAAAGAATCTGTTTTCTTTCTTCCATGCATGTTCGGGGATGGAAACGTAGTGTTGGCGTCGTTCAATGCAAGATTTATTGAACGATTTATTGCAAGATTTATTGAACGACGCCAACACATACGTTTCCATCCCCGAACATGCATGGAAGAAAGAAACAGATTTTTTTTCTCAGTAAGACCCGCAGCATACTCAGGAAATCAGAAGGTAAAAAACTCTTGCGCCACATCCCTACCAACCACAAGTCAGCAAGACTTTATGGTTTACAAAGACCCACAAAACCAAATGTGCCTATGAGACCCATTTTCATCTGAATCGGGAGCGCCCCTCACAGTCTAGCAGGAGTTTTGGCGAAATATTTGTCAAAGCCCTCGGTACAATTTAGTCAGGCTCATCTAAAGCATTCGGGTGACCTCCTTAACCGTATAAGGGATCTCGACTGAGTGATAAAAAACTTGCAAGTTTTGACGTGACTGCCTTATTCACCAATGTCCCAGTTGATCAAGCCATTGATCTTCTTCACAGGGTGATTAAAAAATGATACAGGTTACCTGTACCCCACCAAGATTTTGTGAGCCTTTTCGAACTTTGTGTTCGTTATAACTGTTTAGGTTTGAGACAAGAAGTACAAACAAAATCTTCGGACTAGCCATGGTTTCCCCCCTTAGTGCAGTTCTTGCCAATTTATATACGGAGGACCTGGAACAAAAGGATCCTTAGTAACATCCCTCGCTCAGTTACATGGATCGGTACGTAGATGATATTTTGGTCATTGATACCCAAAAATCTTGACGTACGGGCATCCTCAACACCATCAACACTCTGGAACCTACTATCAAAATTTACACTAGAGGGGGGAGAAGGACAACAATTACCTTTTCTCGACGTTCTCTTACGCACAGGGGAAAATAAACTTTCTTTTAAAGTCTACCGGAAGCCTACCTACAAGAAAGATCTTCTACATTTCTTCTCTCACCATGACACAAGAACTAAAAGAGGGGTATTATTGGTTCTTTTTGAGAGCCTACAGAATTTCCAGTCCACAATTCCTCGAAGAAGAATGTACATTTCATCACCAACTCTTTTAGTTCACTGCACTTTCCCCTACACTTCATACGTGACTGTAGGAAACGTGCGACCACGTATCCTCAGCAAGACCAACCTATCAAATTGAAGAAAACCTCCAAGTTACATCGTTTTACCGGTCAGCAACGTTGCCACTAATGTTTCAAAAATGTTTGACAGAAAACTGGCTAAAATATCTACCAGCTCTTCAACTACTATTAGGAACCTGATACCCAAAAACCCCAAGCATGATTCTGGCACAAGTGCAGGAATCTACACAATTTATATCTGTGGGGGTGTGACAAAATATATGTAGGGGAAACAGCCAGAACTCTGGACATTAGAATAGCAGAACACAAAAATGCTTGCAGAAATGATGACCGCAAAAACGCATGTGTTCAACATAGAGCCGATGTTGGACACCTCAATGAAATTCAATGAAGCTAAAAATAGTTATTAAAGAAGACGACTTAAGACGGAGAAAATGCTTGAAGCTGCACTAATTTCTGTCAGTAAAAACTATAAAAACAAAAATCCGGTAGTTACAGTATTTCAAAATTACTAAGCAAGAGGATATTAACCCCTCCTGGGAACTGGTGTTACTTGATGCCAGCAGGTCCCTCTCTTTCCTCACCTCCTTAGTTTTCCCCTACTACTACTACTACTACTACTACTACTACTACCACCTCTACCCCCCGCATCACCTCACCTGACTCCTGCCACTATTTTATATAAATGAAGATTTAGACACTTTTGCAGCATATGGGAATCTTTATTCAGGAAACGTTTCGCCACACAGTGGCTTCATCAGTCCAATACAAAGAGGAAGGCGTAAGGAGAGGAGGAGAATGAGTAATCAGTCCCCCAACCTGGAGTCGATGTGTTCAGTCCATCAATCTTGTAGAATGTACAGCATAGGCCGTAGACGTGCTATATACTGTAGTGAGGTGAGGTGAAGCAGGCGGAGCGGGGTCATAGTGGTACCATCCACTAGTCGAAGTAGGTTTTTCGTCCAAAGGTTGAACAAAATGTTGAAGAATTCTTTGTAAAAAAGAACCCAGGATGCTGCAGTGTCTGACAGTTGTGATGAATGGTTTGAAAAACCGACAAGTTGAAGATTGAGACATTATGCAGCATATGGAAATCTTTATTCAGGAAACGTTTCGCCACACAGTGGCTTCATCAGTCCAATACAAAGAGGAAGGCGTAAGGAGAGGAGGAGAATGAGGTAATCAGTCCCTCAACCTGGAGTCGATGTGTTCAGTCCATCAATCTTGTAGAATGTACAGCATAGGGCCGTAGACGTGGCTTATATACTGTAGTGAGGTGAGGTGAAGCAGGCGGAGGCGGGGTCATAGTGGTACCATCCACTAGTCGAAGTAGGTCTTCGTCCAAAGGTTGAACAAGTGTTGAAGAATTCTTTGTAACAAGAACCCATGATGCTGCAGTGTCTGACAGTTGTGATGAATGGTTTGAAAAACCGACAAGTTGAAGATTGAGACACTTATGCAGCATATGGGAATCTTTATTCAGGAAACGTTTCGCCACACAGTGGCTTCATCAGTCCAATACAAAGAGGTTTTTCAAACCATTCATCACAACTGTCAGACACTGCAGCATCATGGGTTCTTGTTACAAAGAATTCTTCAACACTTGTTCAACCTTTGGACGAAGACCTACTTCGACTAGTGGATGGTACCACTATGACCCCGCCTCCGCCTGCTTCACCTCACCTCACTACATGTTGACGGCTTTGAGGGGACTTGAGCTACAGTTCGTCACAGCCACGCTAGCTGGAGATTCGTCTGTATAAACTTGCATTTGTGGTCACAGTAGTGCCTATGCTAACTTTCCTATGGCGTATAGCTATACCTAGTTATAATAAAGTTGGTAGAATTACCGACAATATGTAAAGTAAAAGGACACAAGTGCAACTAATGTGACATTTATTGTGGCAACGTTTCGCTCTCCAGGAGCTTTATCAAGCCATTACGTAATGGCTTGATAAAGCTCCTGGAGAGCGAAACGTTGCCACAATAAATGTCACATTAGTTGCACTTGTGTCCTTTTACTTTATATACCTAGTTAGATGAATCTTATTGTAGCTAGCTGGCCCAGTGGCTAACGCGACGGTCTAGAGTTTTGAGACTGATCATCTGGCGCGATATGCAAAGTCTGCAACATTCTAGAACGGTACAGCCTGTAATATTCTTGTTTTGCACTAAATCCGAGTTTCTAGTATATCATTGTTAGCAGATTATGATACGGACAATCAGATCTTAGCGGAGGCGACGAGAAGACCATAGCGTATTCAATTTGTCCAAGTTTCTAGTATATCATTGTTAGCAGATTATGATACGGACAATCAGATCTTACCGGAGGCGACGAGAAGACCATAGCGTATTCAATTTGAACACACACAAACATTTTTGGGTTATTCTGAGTAATAGATTGATCAGAGCTGAGAGGAAACTTGCTGTCACTTCGAGTCCCATCCCATCGAGAGGGTAAGGCGGTGACTGACTTGCTTGTTACCCCTTTCCCCCACCACCCCATCACCTCATCCTACCCCATCCAAATCCTCCACAATACCCCAACCACTACACTGGCCTAAGTATGCACACACTACTTACTCTGCTGACCGTCTACTTTTCCTATCTCCTTTTTCGGCAACTTCACCTTTGGTGACTTCAAATAAGGCCAGGTGATCATCCAGTAGCCCGTGCAGTATATTAAACTCTGGCCGATCTTGCCTTGAGTCCCGCCACTCCTCGAGGGCAGGCTGTCTTAGGGACTGACTTTCATAAGTCAGCCGAAGAAGGGATAGGAATGCAGGGCACCAAGGAAATTTTTTTTTACAGTATTTATTATGAGTCAACTGTTTATTTGCTGGGCAACGTGCCGAAGATAAAAGTGAGAATTCGGGTCACTGATAACCAGAAGTCCAAGAGGGACATATTAGATGTATTTGTTCTATTATCACCATGAATTATTCTAGAACTCGACCTGTAGTATTCTAGAACTCGACCTGTAGTATTCTAGAACTCGACCTGTAGTATTCTAGAACTCGACCTGTAGTATTCTAGAACTCGACCTGTAGTATTCTAGAACTCGACCTGAAGTATTCTAGAACTCGACCTGAAGTATTCTAGAACTCGACCTGAAGTATTCTAGAACTCGACCTGAAGTATTCTAGAACTCGACCTGTAGTATTCTAGAACTCGACCTGTAGTATTCTAGAACTCGACCTGTAGTATTCTAGAACTCGACCTGTAGTATTCTAGAACTCGACCTGTAGTATTCTAGAACTCGACCTGTAGTATTCTAGAACTCGACCTGTAGTATTCTAGAACTCGACCTGTAGTATTCTAGAACTCGACCTGAAGTATTCTAGAACTCGACCTGTAGTATTCTAGAACTCGACCTGTAGTATTCTAGAACTCGACCTTTAGTATTCTAGAACTCGACTTGTAGTATTCTAGAACTCGACCTGTAGTATTCTAGAACTCGACCTGTAGTATTCCAGAACTCGACCTTTAGTATTCCAGAATTTGACCTGTAGTATTCTAGAACTCGACCTGTAGTATTCTAGAACTCGACCTTTAGTATTCTAGAACTCGACCTTTAGTATTCTAGAACTCGACCTGTAGTATTCTAGAACTCGACCTGTAGTATTCTAGAACTCGACCTGTAGTATTCTAGAACTCGACCTGTAGTATTCTAGAACTCGACCTGTAGTATTCTAGAACTCGACCTGTAGTATTCTAGAACTCGACCTGTAGTATTCTAGAACTCGACCTGTAGTACTCTAGCAGAACTCGGCCCGTATAGCTAGTATAACTCTGCTAAATTATAGTATAACACTTCCTGCGATACTTGTATAGCACTTGCTGCAACACTTCTGCAACACTTGTCCAACATTTGCTGCAACACTTGTCCAACACTTGCTGCAACACTTGTCCAACACTTGCTGCAACACTTGTCCAACACTTGCTGCAACACTTGTTATAACACTGTCGTTGGTGGAACTGATAAAAGCAATTTGTTGTATATACGCTGATCCCTGGATATTGACACTTCTACCTTTGTCTCACCATCTCTTTCTTACTCTTTCTCTCTTTTAAACTCTTTCTCTCTCTTTCTCTTTCTTCTCTCGTTGTTTCTCATTTTCTGTCTGTCTTTTTTCTGTCTGTCCTTTTCTGCCTCTGTATTCTTTGTCTCTCACTCTCTCTCTCTCTCTCTCTTTACACACACACACACACACATACACACACACACACATACACACACACACACACACACACACACACACACACACACACACACACACACACACACACACACACACACACGTAAGTGTGTGTTCTGTGTGTCAAATGTCGTGTTACTTTTTCTGGTCTTTGTGTTGAAAGTGGTGTTATGAACGCCTCTCTTGCTCCGCTGAACTTCAAAACTTCCCTAAATTAGAAACAAACATTCATTTGAAACACGAATTACTGCAATTATGGTTTATGTAATTATTATCGTCCCAGGACAGGCTGGAGGGAGAAAAACGAGGTTTTGTGTAAGAGTGGCTTGGAGCGCCAACTGGCGAGTGTGAGTGTTTAAGAGTGCTGAAGTGCTGTTGGAGTGCAAGAAAAGTAACATTTATGAAAGTATTCAGGGAAACCAGAAAGCCGGACATGAGTCCAGGAGGCGGGAACAACCGTACCTTCAATCTGAAGGAGGGATTGGTAAGTTGTAGTTTGGAGAATCATTTGAGCTGTAATGTTGGTACGCCTTTAGCAAAACAGTGACAGAATGAATGATAGAGAAAATGCTTTTTTCTTTATCGTGTCACCTTACCTCGGTAGGAGACTACTGGTGTTAATATAATTATTGTACATGCTAATGATTTCATAAGCTCCTCACTGCTTATGTAGTGAGACAGCGACTGGCTTCAGTGATGTGCAAACCTCAGTTGGCTCAGTAGCCCTGCCTGCGGGAGCAAGAGAGCTGAACATCAAAATGGTATACAATACCGACAGGTTGTTAGGTAAGACACATATGTTGCATATGCGTCTTACCTAACAGCAAGAGAGCTACTAGCTTGTGAAGTATATATACCACAATCTCATAATAAGCACCTGGGCTCACCTCTGAGGCCGTTCCTAGAGGGGCAGACAGCCTTTATCTACCAGTGTGCATACCTCCATCTCCCCATTGACACTTGGGCTTATTATCTTTGTAATAAAGTTGGTAGAATTACCGACAATATGTAAAGTAAAAGGACACAAGTGCAACTGATGTGACATTTTATTGTGGCAACGTTTCGCTCTCCAGGAGCTTTATCAAGCCATTACAAACAATACCCTCTGTGTCCATGTATTGTTTGTAATGGCTTGATAAGCTCCTGGAGAGCGAAACGTTGCCACAATAAAATGTCACATTAGTTGCACTTGTGTCCTTTTGCTTTACTTATTATCTTTGTTTGCGACGTTTTAGTTGTGGAATCAGTATACTTAATTCAGAGCACATTAGCACTTTCAAGATTTAAACAATCATAATGTGTTCTATTTTTGACGCAAAATAAACTTTGGGTAATACATATTTGATTATGTACATTTCCTATGTGATGATTACATAATAGGAGTTTAATATGCCATTATACATTCAGGGTTCACCCTAAAAAATGAGGTGCAGAAAATTTTAGTCGTGGTGTATCTGGCATGCAGCATCAGCAGTGGGAGATTAAGGTCACTAGGTCAGTGAGCTTAAGCTGGGGAGAGAATTGGACCTGCCTCGCATAGGCCAGTAGGCCTATTGCGGTGTTCCTTCTTTCTTATGCTCTTATGAACTTCAAGTAGGACTCTAAATAAGGTCAAATACGCCCCTGAGTCCAGAACGACACAACTTAAGTTCATTTCTTTGGCTGCTTCACAGTAACCCAGTGGCTCGGTGGTCTGGTGGCTAAAGCTCCCGCTTCACACACGGAGGGCCCGGGTTCGATTCCCGGCGGGTGGAAACATTTCGACACGTTTCCTTACACCTATTGTCCTGTTCACCTAGCAGCAAATAGGTACCTGGGTGTTAGTCGACTGGTGTGGGTCGCATCCTGGGGGACAAGATTAAGGACCCCAATGGAAATAAGTTAGACAGTCCTCGATGACGAACTGACTTTCTTGGGTTATCCTGGGTGGCTGACCCTCCGGGGTTAAAAATCCGAACGAAATCTTATCTTAACCTGAGAGACGTATTCGAGAATTTCTTTTGTACACGAATGTGATAAATGGTTTTGAAAACCGACAAGTTGAAGAATTGAGACACTTATGCAACATATGGCAATGTTTATTGAAGGAACGTTTCGCCACACTGTGGCTTCATCAGTCTTATACAACGCAGGAAGGTATAAAGAGAGGAGCTTGAAATAATCAATCCCTCAGCCTGGAGTCGATGTGTTCAGTCCATCAAGATTGATGGACTGAACACATCGACTCCAGGCTGAGGGACTGATTACCTCAAGCTCCTCTCCTTATACCTTCCTGTTTTGTATAAAACTGATGAAGCCACTGTGTGGCGAAACGTTTCCTCAATAAAGATTCCCATTTGCCGATATGTATTTTAACCATTGAGTGTACGCTTAATACGGCCGAGAAGTTCCCTGTACATTTCGGCAAAAATTAATATGGTAAGACACATATGCAACAGTTAGGTATCTTTATTTCGAAATGTTTCGCCTACACAGTAGGCTTCTTCAGTCGAGTACAGAAAAGTTGATAGAAGCAGAAGATACTTGAAGACGATGTAATCAGTCCATCACCCTTAAAGTTTTGAGGTGGTCAGTCCCTCAGTCTGGAGAAGAGCATTGTTCCGTTGTCTGAAACAATATGAAGTTGAAGTGACAGAATGGGGCCTTATATAGTGCCAGGAGGTGAGACGTAGGTTGATTTGGGAGGGCAGGTCCCTCTCAAACCCAGCCGTTCTCACTAGTAGAGGTTGTCGAAGTTGATGGTCTGTACCAAGATACCCTTGTGTTGCAGTGTCTGACAGAAGCCTACTGTGTAGGCGAAACGTTTCGAAATAAAGATACCTAACTGTTGCATATGTGTCTTACCATATTAATTTTTGCCGAAATGTACAGGGAACTTTTCGGCCGTATTAAGCGTACACTCAATGGTTTAAAATACATATCGGCAAATGGGAATCTTTATTGAGGAAACGTTTCGCCACACAGTGGCTTCATCAGTTTTATACAAAACAGGAAGGTATAAGGAGAGGAGCTTGAGGTAATCAGTCCCTCAGCCTGGAGTCGATGTGTTCAGTCCATCAATCTTGATGGACTGAACACATCGACTCCAGGCTGAGGGATTGATTATTTCAAGCTCCTCTCTTTATACCTTCCTGCGTTGTATAAGACTGATGAAGCCACAGTGTGGCGAAACGTTCCTTCAATAAAGATTGCCATATTGTTTCAGACAACGGAACAATGCTCTTCTCCAGACTGAGGGACTGACCACCTCAAAACTTTAAGGGTGATGGACTGATTACATCGTCTTCAAGTATCTTCTGCTTCTATCAACTTTTCTGTACTCGACTGAAGAAGCCTACTGTGTAGGCGAAACGTTTCGAAATAAAGATACCTAACTGTTGCATATGTGTCTTACCTAACAATCTGTCGGTATTTTATACCATTTTAATGTTCAAAAATTAATATATGGCAGAGTACGAAAGTGACTGATGTACCGAAAATTAAGAATTAAAAGTTAAATATACAGCAGAAATTAAATCCTCCAAATAAATTCTCTAACAACCTCAAAAAAAAAAAAAAACTGCAAAGGGTGTGTGCCCTTTTCCCCAAGCACTGTTAAAGCTAACACTCGGGCTCTGCAGCTAGTCGGTTTTGGGGCCTTTTTTAAAAAAAGGGCAAGAAGCAAGCAATTTGCGGGTTTAAGTCCCATTGGGTTTGAGGGGGAAGACGGGACAGACAAAAGAATAGTGCTGGAGAGGGGGTTGTTTTAGTCTTTGAAATAGACCCAGGGCCTTGACCGCGCAAAAGGCGATCGTGGGACAGACTTGGAAAAAAAAACGGGAAGAGAGCAAGTTTGTGTAGGAACTGAACTTCCCCAGGCTGGGGGAATGCCCAAACCTAAAAATTTCCACGACTTCAAGGGCGATGGACCGACCACACCCCCTCCACCCCAAATGCTCCCGCCCCCCCTTCTGTACTGAAAAAGCCCACGGTGCAGGCGAAACCCCCCGGGAAACCCAAAGTCCCCCCATTTTTTCCCCCTATAGGTCTCACCCCCATTTCTCGGGGTTTGGTGAGGTTTTTGAGTTCGGGGTGAATTTCCCGGGTTTCCAGGAGAGGGCATCGGGACATGTGGGAGGTTTTTTTAGTAGTTGAGGGGGGAAGGTTTGCAATGGACCCTTTTGGGCAAACTTTTGAAGTGCTCCTGGAGAGGGGGTTTATAGCTTTTGTCTTGTTGGAAAAAGTTAAAACGAAGAGGTTTGGTTAAAACCTAAAAGAAACTTGCGTGAGCTTTGGAAGTAAAGAGGTGTTTCGAAAGGGCATACTTGTTTTTCCCAATACCGAGGCCTTTGTAGAGTTCAGAGAGGTATGGGGGTCGGGATTTTCGGGGAGGGTGTAGAAAGAAAGGTTTTTCCCCAAAGGGGTGTGTGGAGTCGTCCCCTATCTGCCCGTCGGGGGATTCGTCAGGAAATTCTTGTTCAATTGTTTTCTACAGTGATTGTGTCAACAGGGGGGCGGGGAGTCTGGGGAGTCTTTGCGGTCTGGCTGGTTGTTGGTGGTTTTTTGAGAGGTGGCAGTGGAAATGGGAGGGTGGTTCGGAGTTTTTTTTTGGGGCAAAAGTTAGGATTTGGGGGCCTGAAGTTGATGTTTAAGTTTTGCGGTTTTTTGGGATTAAACTTTAAGGGCCTGTGATGTTTGGGGAAATCGGAAAATTGGGAAAGGGGGGTGTTGTTAAGACGGAAAAAAGTTCGGGTTTAAATTTTGTGTTGAATGTGCCCGGGTTTGCTGCATTTGCAAGGTGGCTTTCATTATGCAGTACAAACCTTTTGAGGGAGCGCGTAGGGGGTGCAGAAAAGGGGAAATTTTGGATTTTTGGGGGGGAGCTGTGTGGCTTTTAGAATTTGGGGGGGGTGTCCGATGAGTTTTGAAATTTTGGGGGTGTATGTCGGCGATTTGGGGCTATTCTTTTTTGGTTTTTCCCTTTTTTTTTTTTGGGCATTATTCTTTTGAAATGGGGATTTTTGCTGCAAGGGTATGATGGGACCCTTGCAGTTTTAAACCCTGTTGGAGTGGGGATTGGGGTGGTGAAAGGGTTTTAAGTTTTGACCTTCTTTTCCACGGTAGAACAGAACTTTTTGGGCTTTAATTTGGGGGAGTCCTTTGTTTTAATGGTTTTTAAGGTAAAAAAGTTTTCCCAAAAGGGGAGGGCATGGGCCCAAAAAGTTCAGGTTCAATGTGGGGGTGGGGTGTATGTGGTTTTTGAGATAGCTTGCAATTAGCGAGTGCTTGGGAGCCATATCTGGGTTTGAAAAGGTGATTTTTTTAAAAGATGAGGGGATTGGGAATTCGGGGGTGATGGTGTCTTCAGGGCCCGGGTTTTGGTTTCGTTTGAGGTCTTCAGTTTATTCGTTTGGGGGGGATGTGTTATCTTATCCAATTGGGTTTTAAAAAAAAACTGAACGTTTCGCCGAAAAGGGGGAGACGGTGATATGATGGGTTTTTCGGTCCATAAAGTGTTCATTGCAAATGTTTGTCCATAAGTTTAGCTGCTTTTTTTGTCGTCGGTTTCAAAACGACAATTTGGAATCCTTGAAAATGAGTGGACCTGTTTAATTTTTAGATGTAGGCAGGTTCCCCAAAGCGGCAGCAAGTAATAGTTTAGGGAAAACATTTTAACACCCCTGGCTGGGTTTTTATTTTAAAAACGATGTGGGGAACATTTTTGAAAAAAAATAGAGGTTACCTCCCCAACGGGAATCGTAGGGGACTGGTTTAGGGGGCCCTAATTTTCCCCGGGGGTGAGGGGTTACACTGTATGTTTTGGGATAAAAATTTCCTCCGGCCCCTTCCCCTTTTTCCCATAGAAAAAAAAAAAAAAAAAAAAAAAAAATTTTTTTCCCACACTGCTAATAAATACGTAAAGGAGAATTTAGAGTTTTTAGTTTTTACCTTGTTCAGGTAAATTTTTCAAGCGCACAAAGGTTTTTTTTAACCAAGTTAGAGTAAATTTTTTAAAAATTTTCTATTCCCTTTTTTTAAAAAATATTTTAAAATATTTCGTGTTCCCTTTATTTTCTTTAAATTAAAATTTAAAATATTTCGTGTTCCCGTATTTACTTTTTAAAAAATAATTTTAAAAAAATTTTGTTTTTCCAAATTTTTACTTTAAATAATATTATTACTGTAATTTTTTAAAGTTTTTGAAAAACAATAATTACATCCAAAAATGTAAAAGCTTGCTGGTAAGTAGTGAATTCCTTACAGAAGAGCGAACATTACAGGTACAAGTAATTAGTGAAGGAATTGGAGCAATTAGCTAGTGAGAACGTGGAAATAGCTGTAGGATCTGGTGTCCCTCTCATTTCTCCTCAAGTAACCAGAATCATCCTTTGACAACGGCAAATAAGTTGAGCTCACTGACCGTCTGGCCTCACTGACCTAGTGAGGTCAGACACGTCATTTAAGGGAGGAGCACAGCATCCGACCTCAAACCCACCCACACCCATTCATGTATTTATCCAACCTATTTTTAAAACTACACAACGTCGTAGCGTCTATGACGTTACTCGGGAGTTTGTTCCAATCATCCACAACTCTATTACCAAACCAGTGCTTTCCTATATCCTTCCTGACTCTGAATTTCTCCAATTTAAAACCATTGCTGCGAGTCCTGTCTATGTTAGATATTTTTAGCACGCTATTTACATCCCCTTTATTAATTCCTGTTTTCCATTTATACACCTCAATCATATCCCCCCTAATTCTACGCCTTTCTAGAGAGTGCAGATTCAGGGCCCTCAGTCTGTGCTCATAGGGAAGATTTCTGATACATGGGATCAACTTTGTCATCCTCCTTTCTACGATTTCCAGAGCATTTACATCTATTCTATAATACGGTGACCAAAACTGTGCAGTATAATCTAAATGAGGCCTAACCAAAGATATATAGAGTTGAAGAACACCTTGAGGACTTATATTATTTATACTTCTTGCTATGACGCCAAGAATTCTGTTAGCTTTATTGCGAACACTTATGCACTGTTGTCTTGGTTTCAGATTACTGCTAACCAGAACTCCTAAATCCTTTTCACAATCAGTAATATTAAGATCTACATTATTTAGTTTATGTGTGGTATGGTTATTTTCCTATCCAACATTTAGAACTTTGGATTTGTCTATATTAAACTGCATCTGCCACTTCTCCGACCATTGCATCAGTCTATTCAAATCATCCTGGAGTGCTCTAATGCCCTAATTAAAATGAATTGGACGGCTTATTTTCATGTCATCGGCAAATTTGCTTATGTCGCAATTTATTCCATCATCTATGTCGTTTATATAGATCGTGAACACCAGGGGGCCCAACACTGACCCCTGCAGAACACCGCTTGCGATTTTCCCCCATTCTGACTTCTTCTCAATTATGAAAACTCTCTGCTGCCTATTTGTCAAACATGCCTCTACCCAGGAAAAAATTTCTCCTATTCCGTGTGCCTTAAGTTTCCTCAATAGTCTCTGATGTGGAGCTCTATCGAAAACCTTACTGAAGTCCATATACACAGTATCATAATTATTACCATAATCTACCTCCTCAAATACCTTAGTGAAGAACGTTAGTAAATTCGCAAGACAGCAACACCCCTTTGTAAAACCGTGTTGAGATTCATTAATCAATTCATGCCTTCCAAGATGGCTACGAATTGCTTCGGCAATTATTGATTCCATAAATTTACCAACTATGGAAGTAAGGCTTATTGTCACCTGCCTTGTAAATAGGTATTACATTTGCCATTTTCCACTTGTCAGGCACTATGCCAGTTTGTAGTGATATGTTGTAAAGATTAGCCAAAGGTATGCTAAGTTCCTCTTTACATTCATTTAAAACCCTTGCAAACAGTTCATCAGGACTGGTGTTGAGGATGACGACTCCACCTCCTTTGTCGGCGGTGGTGACGATAATAGACACAGTGACAGCAACTTCCAGAAGGGTTATATACAGGGCCTTCTCACTGCAGCTTTATGTGAACCTTCTACTTCTAATCTTCCTAGACGATACATCACTGCCCTTAAGAACCTCGCCGACGACCCCAACATTATCGTCACCACCGCCGACAAAGGAGGTGGAGTCGTCATCCTCAACACCAGTGACTACAACACTAAAATGATGGACCTTTTGAATGATCAATCTACATACGAACCCATCAGCACTCAACAGTGGGAGACGCTCACCAAAGATTTTCTGTACAAAACCAGACAAATACTCAAACGCACTAGAGAAGGGAAGAAACTTCTGTACTTGTTACCAAGCAACCCTAAACCAGCACACATGTATGGTTTACCCAAGACCCATAAACACAATATTCCTCTCAGACCAATCACGTCAGGAATAGGCAGTGCTCCACACCAACTAGCCGGAGTTCTTGCCAAACATCTTTCCTGCCTTCTGGGGACCATCAGCCCCGCTCATCTTAAACACTCAGGTGACCTTCTCAACCGCATCCGTAACCTCTCATCCGTAACAAGAAACTAAGCAGTTTGGATGTGACTTCCCTCTTCACAAAAGTACCTACCAAAAAAGCCATCGAGGTTCTACGACGTAAAGTCAATCAGGACCTTAATCTTCCTCTACCTCCCGGAGATTTTGTTGACTTAATTGAACTCTGTGTTAATTTCAACTGTTTTTCTTTCAATAACAAGCTCTACAAACAAACCTACGGCATGGGAATGGGGTCCCCCATCAGTGCCGTCCTAGCCAACTTATACATGGAACACCTAGAGCCCGAACACTTCGCCAACATCATCCCTTCAAGCGTCACTTGGTTACGTTACGTGGACGATGTCCTCGTAATAACTCCAAAACGTTTTGATGTACGGGATCTTCAGGCAAGGCTCAACGCAGTTGAACCAGCGATCCAGTTTACACTAGAAGAAGAGTCCAATGACAAGCTACCTTTCCTCGACGTCCTCATTCACAAAGTAGACAACAACCTAAGATTTCAAGTTTATCGGAAACCCACCAATAAAAATGATCTCACACACTTCTATTCCAGTCAAGATGCCAAGACCAAAAGAGGCATCATCATCGGGTTTTTCCTAAGAGCATACCGAATTTTAGTCCTGAGTTTCTTGACGAGGAGTGTACATACATTCACCAAACATTCACAGAGTTACATTTTCCTCCTTTTTTTCATCAAAGACTGCAAGAAAAGAGCTCTTCAGATCATAAATTCTCCACGCATCAACACCACTCCAGCAAAGTTATAATTCTTCCCAACAGTCAGGTTGCACTGAACGTCTCAAAAGCACTTTCACAAGCTAACACCAGAGTCGCCATCGCTTCTAGCACTTCAATAAAGGATATAACCAGGACAAAATCCAAGCACCACGAACCAGTCAATGCAGGAGTTTACACTATACCCTGTGGAGGCTGCGACAAGATTTACGTAGGTGAAACAGCCAGAAACCTCGACACCCGCCTCAATGAACACATTTACGCATGTAGGAACGATAACCTGAACAACGCCTGTGTACAACACCGAAATTCCTCCAGTCATCTCATGAAATTCAGAGACGCCCAATTAGTGATCAAAGAAACTAATTTCCGCAGACGCAAGTGCCTCGAATCAGCACTGATCGCTGTTTCGAATACAATTAAACAAAACAACGGCAGCTTCACCATCTCCGAAGTCTTAGCAAGAATCCTCCTGAAAACAGTAAACCCTGCCATCACATAGTCTCTCCTGTTATACTACACAAAGCACAGAAAGTGAACACTGAAACAAGCTGCCTCATTCCAGTTTATATTTGTCTAACCCATTTTTATGTTACCCAAGTAATAGCTTTTATATCCTTTTACTCATGTACGAATTAATTGCTTTACCATATTGTATTACTTTTGTCACTACCACTACTACTACTACTACTACTACCACCACTAGTGAACATCAAAATGGTACCTCACTAGTATTCACCTCACTCTGAGCCTTTATATACCCTCTGTGTCCATGTATTGTTTGTAATGGCTTGATAAAGCTCCTGGAGAGCGAAACGTTGCCACAATAAATGTCACATTAGTTGCACTTGTGTCCTTTTACTTTACATATTGTCGGTAATTCTACCAACTTTATTACAATCTGTCGGACACCGCAACATAATGGACATTTCATGCAGACGTTATTTGGACACCCTTCTTCGAGGGGAGACCTGATCGAAGTGTATAAGTGGAAGATAGGTTGTTAGGTAAGACACATATAGGTATTAATAGGGGGGATATTAACAAGGTCTTGAGGATCTCTCTCCAAGAGAGAACCCGCAGTAATGGATTTAAATTAGATAGGTTTAGATTTAGAAAGGACATAGGAAAGTATTGGTTTGGAAATAGGGTAGTTGATGAGTGGAACAGTCTACCTAGTTGGGTTATTGAGGCTAGGACTTTGGGTAGTTTCAAATTTAGGTTGGATAAGTACATGAGTGGGAGGGGTTGGATTTGAGTGGGACTTGCACATCGGAGCTTGTTTCTTGGGTGGCATTGAAAATTGGGTTGGGCAAATGTTTTGTTAGTGGGATGAATTGTAAAGGACCTGCCTAGTATGGGCCAACAGGCCTTCTGCAGTGTTCCTCCTTTCTTATGTTCTTATGAAAATGAATTATCTTCTATGAATGCTGCACTTTCCGCCATTTTTGTATCAATGCAAGTCTTGCTATCATATGTCTTGAGGAATAGTTCTTATGTCTTGAGGATCTCTATCCAAGAGAGAACCCGCAGTAATGGATTTAAATTAGACATGTTTAGATTTAGAAAGGACATAGGAAAGTATTGGTTTGTAAATAGGGTAGTTGATGAGTGGAACAGTCTACCTAGTTGGGTTATTGAGGCTAGGACTTTGTGTAGTTTCAAATTTAGGTTGGATAAATATATGAGTGAGAGGGGTTGGATTTGAGTGGGATTTGCAAATGAGTGGATAGAGTTATCAGAGCTTATTTCTTACGTAGCATTGAAAATTGGGTTGGGCAAATGTTTTGTAGTGGGATGGATTGCAAAGGACCTGTCTAATATGGGCCAAGAGGCCTGCTGCAGTGATCCTCCTTTCTTATGTTCTTATGAGACCATATATATACCACCGTTTCCTGACTAAGAGCCAGTGAGTTTATCTGGTGGCTTCCTCTGCTGTAGAATGCATTTGTCGCATTCTTCCTGCACTCTCTCATAAAATGGCTGAAGACATATCTATATTTCATTTGGTGGTGTGGTGTTGATATAGGAGTGACCTTGATACAGTTACATAGGTGTGGTGAGATTAAGACACATATGCAACATCTGGGTATCTTTATTGTAGACGTTTCGCCATCCAGTGGCTTTATCAATACAAATTCTAGGACATAACTTGAAGACAGTAGAACTATGTACAGAAGATGAGGTAATCAGTCCCTCAACCTAGGAGTAGGTGCGAAGAGCACCATAGTCGTGGAGATTCTGAAGCAGAAGACAGGATCCTGGCGCTTATATAGTAACGTCAGGTGTAGCAGACGAGGGCATATTCACTGGTAGGCGGGATTCCCCAGTGGAAGTAGGTCCTTCCCAAAGAGATGGGTTAGTTGTAGTAGTAGTTGTCGTAGCCGTGAAGGTTATGTACATGTCCTCAGAATTAAGATTCCATGATGTTGCAGTGTCTGACAAGTTGTGTACGAATGGTATATAATACCTGAGGACACGTACATAACCTTCACGGCTACGACAACTACTACTACAACTAACCCATCTCTTTGGGAAGGACCTACTTCCACTGGGGAATCCCGCCTACCAGTGAATATGCCCTCGTCTGCTGCACCTGACGTTACTATATAAGCGCCAGGATCCTGTCTTCTGCTTCAGAATCTCCACGACTATGGTGCTCTTCGCACCTACTCCTAGGTTGAGGGACTGATTACCTCATCTTCTGTACATAGTTCTACTGTCTTCAAGTTATGTCCTAGAATTTGTATTGATAAAGCCACTGGATGGCGAAACGTCTACAATAAAGATACCCAGATGTTGCATATGTGTCTTAATCTCATCTTGTCGGTATTATATACCATTCGTACACCACATAGGTGTGGTGTTGATATAGGAGTGACCTTGATAGTGTTGACATGTACTTAGCTCTGTGAAGCAAGATGCCCTCCATCGAGCAGCTTTACCAACAGCTTAAGGAAGAATTGAGGATGGCGAAGTTGGAAATTCGGCGACTGACCGAGGAAAACAAGAAAATTAGTAGTAGTCCTCCTGTTTTGAGTCCTCAGGTCAAGAAGGGAAACTGGTCAGTGGCTGCACAGCAGGGAACGAGGTTGACGATCAAGAAGACGAATGGAAAGGTAGAAACGATGAAGAAGAAAGAGACTGCCGTGGAAACTGTTGTGGAAACATCTAATACATTCTCAGTGCTACCTGACGAATGTGAGTCGACTACTGGGAACATCACGACGAACGGCACCAAGGAAGGTAAGAATATTGTTGTTGTTGGGGATAGCCAAGTTAGGTATATGGATAGGGCGTTCTGCTTGAAGGACAGGAGTAGGAGACAGAGAGTTTGCTTTCCTGGGGCTGGGATGGAGGATATTGGTAGCCGTCTGGATGACATCATGAGAGGTAATGGGAGCAATCCTATTATCTGTCTCAGTGCTGGAGGCAACGATGTTGGCAGACGTAGGAGTGAAGACCTGATTAGCAGGTATAGGTCAGCAATAGAAATAATTAGGAGTAAGGGTGGGAACCCTGTCATATGTGGTATTTTGCCAAGGAGAGGAGTTGGAAATGAATGGTTGTCCAGGGCAATTGGTGTCAATTGCTGGCTGGACAAATACTGTAAGGAAAATGCGGTAACATTCATTGACAACTGGGACCTCTTCTATGGCAGAAATGACATGTGTGCAAGGGATGGGGTTCACTTATCTAGGTCTGGGGTGGTAGCACTGGCAACTGCAGTGGAGGGAGCAGTTAGGACTTTAAACTAGGAATAGTTAGTGGTATGGGTTTTGGCAGGAAAACAGTGAAGTCCCAGTGTAGTAATATAACGAGTTCTAGGGGAACTAGTAAATAAGCAGAACGAGGTAGATATTGAAAAGCCAGGGACTTTGGGTGATAAGGACAGTAATAGGTTTAGAAGAAAAACAGAAATGAGCAGGAAGGGCAAAGAGAAAGGAAAGTCTTTCAATGTTTATTATGCTAATTGCCGTAGTGCTAGGAATAAAATGGACGAGTTGAGATTAGTTGCTAGTGCAGGTAACATTGATGTATTTGCCTTAACTGAGACGTGATTTAATTAAAAAAGTCGGGACATGCCTGCGGAATGTCATATTCAGGGTTTTAAAATTGTTCCAAGTAGATAGAAGTATCGGGAAGGGGGGTGGGGTGGCATTGTATGTCCGAGATCGCTTGAACTGTGCATAAAAACGGGTTTGTAGATGAATGGTTCAGAGAACCGACATGTTGATAAATTAGACACATGTGCAACTCTTGGGTATCTTTATTGAGGAAACGTTTCGCCACACAGTGGCTTCATCAGTCCATACATAGGAGTCGACTACATTTTTCTCCTATGTATGGACTGATGAAGCCACTGTGTGGCGAAACGTTTCCTCAATAAAGATACCCAAGAGTTGCACATGTGTTCTAATTTATCAACATGTCGGTTCTCTGAACCATTCATCTACAAACCTGTCAGACACTGCAACTTCTTGAGATCTTAATACTTAGGAATTCTTCGCTTGCCTAATTCTTGGGCACAACCTACTTCCACATTGAACAAATGTGACACTACCTATGACTGCTACACCTCTCCTGCCATACGGTTTTATAGCTGCTTCTCCGCTCATCTGCCGTATTCTACTCAAGATTGATGGACTGAACACATCGACTCAAGGTTGAGGGACTGATTACCTCATTCTCCTCCTGTTCATCAAGTTTCTCCTATGTATGGACTGATGAAGCCACTGTGTGGCGAAACGTTTCCTCAATAAAGATACCCAAGAGTTGCACATGTGTCTAATTTATCATAAAAACGGGTATTAAGTCTGAAGTAACACATACAGAGTCTGTTTGGATAGAATTTTCAGAGGGGCATGAAAAATTAATTTTAGGTGTGATATACCGTCCCCCAAATTTAGATAGGGACCAAGGGAGACTACTATGGGAGGAAATTGTTAAGGCCACAAGGCACGATAATGTAGTAATTCTAGGAGACTTTAACTTTAGTCATATTGATTGGAATTTCTTGACTGGAATTTAGAATCAAACGACTTCTTAGAAGTAGTTCAGGATTGTTTTTGAAGCAGTTTGTGACAGAAACCTACAAGGGGAAATAACCTGCTTGACTTAGTTATGGCAAATAATGAATCCCTTGTTAATAATTTAGAGATTTCAGGAGGAACTGGGTGCTAGCGACCACAAATCAATTACATTTTGCATTGAATGGAAGTACGATAGTAGCGATAACTCAGTAACAGTCCCAGATTTTCGCTTAGCAGATTACGATGGGCTTAGAGAACACTTATCTGTTGACTGGGGTAACGAAGTGAGCTATCAATGACAGTTTTCTGAAGACTATACATGCTGCTCAAAGAACGTTTATCCCATATATAGAAATTAGATCAAATAGAAATGACCCAAAATGGATGAATAATAGGCTCAAATATCTACTAGGGCATAAGAAAGGAATTTATAGGCGTATCAAAACAGGCGAGGGTCATCTTATGAATCAGTATATTGACATTAAGAGGGACATTGAAAAGGGGATAAGAAAAGCTAAAAGGGACTATGAAATTGAAGTTGCTAGGGATTCTAAAACTAACCCAAAAAGTTTTTTCCAGGTCTATAGAACAAAAGTTAGAGATAAGATAGGTCCCCTTAAAAATAACTATGGGCACCTTACTGACAAAGAGAATGAAATGTGCTCGATTTTTAATAATTATTTTCTCTCAGTTTTTAAGCAGGAAGACACTAACAATATTCCAGTAATTAATTTTTATAGTGGGCTAGAAGAGGATAAATTATGTAACATCACAGTTACTAGTGAAATGGTTGTGAAGCAGATAGACAGACTGAAGCAAAATAAGTCGCCGGGTCCTGATGAGGTTTTTTCAAGGGTTCTTAAGGAATGCAAAATGGAACTCTGTGAACCATTAACTAATATTTTTAATTTATCTCTTCAAACAGGTGTAGTGTCTGATATGTGGAAGATGGCTAATGTAATTCCTATTTTTAAAACAGGGGACAAGTCGTTACCGTCAAATTACCGCCCAATAAGCCTGACCTCAATTGTAGACAAATTGCTAGAGTCAATTATAGCTGAGATTATAAGAAGCCATCTCAATAAGCATAGCTTGATTAATGATACTCAGCATGGATTCACAAGAGGCCGGTATTGGGCTAACTAATTTATTAACTTTCTTCAGTAAAGCTTTTGAGGCTGTTGACCACGATAAAGAATTTGATATTATTTACTTAGATTTTAGTAAGGCTTTTGATAGAGTTCCGCACCATAGACTGTTAAAGAAAGTGGCAGCTCATGGCATTGGGGGAAAAGTGCTCTCGTGGATCGATTCATGGCTCACTGACAGGAAGCAGAGTGTCCATAAATGGGGTTAAATCCGAGTGGGGATCTGTAACAAGTGGCGTTCCACAGGGATCAGTCTTGGGCCAGTTGTTGTTTATAATATATATCAATGATCTTGATGAGGGGAATACTAGTGATATGAGCAAATTCGCAGATGACACAAAGATAGGTAGGATAATTGATTCAAAACGTAGATGTTATGGAACTTCAGGAGGATTTAAACAAACTCTATTCTTGGTCAGAAAAGTGGCAGATGCAGTTCAATGTAGATAAATGCAAGGTTCTGAAGCTCAGGAGTGCCCATAACCTAGTACTTATAAGTTAAATGATGTAGAACTTAGCCATACAAGATTGCGAAAAGGACTTGGGGGTTATGGTGAGCAGCAACCTTAAACCAAGACAGCAATGCCTAAGCGTACGTAATAAGGCAAATAGATTACTGGGATTTATATCAAGAAGTGTAAGCAACAGAAGTCCAGAGGTCATACTGCAGCTTTATACATTAGTAAGGCCTCACCTAGATTATGCAGCTCAGTTCTGTCTCCATATTACAGAATGGACATAAATTCGTTAGAAAACATTCAGCGTAGGATGACTAAATTAATACATAGCATTAGAAATCTTCCTTATGAAGAAAGATTGAAGACTCTTAAGTTACATTCACTTGTTAGACGAAGAATGAGGGGAGACCTGATCGAAGTGTATAAGTGGAAGATAGGTATTAATAAAGGGGATATTAACAAGGTCTTGAGGATATCTCTCCAAGAGAGAACCGCAGTAATGGATTTAAATTAGATAAGTTTAGATTTAGAAAGGACATAGGAAAGTATTGGTTGGAAATAGGGTAGTTGATGAGTGGAACAGTCTACCTAGTTGGTTATTGAGGCTGGGACTTTGGGATGTTTCAAATTTAGGTTGGATAAGTACATGAGTGGGAGGGGTTGGTTTTGAGAGGGACTTTCACATCAGAGCTTATTTCTTGGGTGGGATTGAAAATTGGGTTGGGAAAATGTTTTGTTAGTGGGATGAATTGTAAAGGACCTGCCTAGTATGGGCCAACAGGCCTCCTGCAGTGTTCCTCCTTTCTTATGTTCTTATGTTCTTACATAGGTGTGGTGCTGATATAGGAGTGACCATCTCCTTGATACAGTTACATAGGTGTGGTGTTGATATAGGAGTGACCATCTCCTTGATACAGTACATAGGTGTGGTGTTGATATAGGAGTGACCATCTCCTTGATACAGGTACATAGGTGTAGTGTTGCAATAGGAATGACCTTGATACAGTTACATAGGTGTGGTGTTGCTATAGGAGTGACCTTGATACAGTTACATAGGTGTGGTGTTGCTATAGGAGTGACCTTGATAGTTACATAGGAGTGACCATCTCCTTGATAGTTATATAGGAAAGATGAGAGGTTTTTATATCGATGCACTTTGAGAAGGAAAGGTGAGGTAGTTGTCACACTGCAGAAAATATGGTTGATAAATTAGACACATGTGCAACACTTGGGTATCTCTAATGAGGAAAAGTTTCGCCATACAGTGGCTTCATTAGTACACACAAAGGAGAACGGTGAAGAACAGGAGAATTTTGAGGTAATCAGTTCCTCAGCCTTGAGTCGATGTGATCAGTCCATCAATCTTGAAAAGAATACAGAATAAGTGCGTAGAAATGGCTTATATACTGTAGGCAGGTGAGGTGCAGCAGTCGCAGGTGGTATCACATTTGACAAATATGGAAGTAGGTTATGGCCAAGGGTTAGGCAAGTGAAGAATTCCCTGGCAGTAAGATCCTAAGATATTGCTGTGTCAGAAACGGATGTAGCAGAATGGTTCAGGAACTCTTCACTTGCCTAACCCTTGGCCATGACCTACTTCTATATTTGTCAAATGTGATACCACCTACGACTTCTGCATCTCACCTGCCTACTGTATATAAGCCACATTCTGTATTCTTTTCAAGACTGATGGACTGATCACATAGACTCAAGGCTGAGGGACTGATTACCTCAAAATTCTCCTGTTCTTCACCATTCTCCTTTGTTAGGTAAGACACATATGCAACAGTTAGGTATCTTTATTATGAAAACGTTTCGCCTACACAGTAGGCTTCTTCAGTCAAGTACAGAAAGGTTGATAGAAGCAGAAGATACTTGAAGACGATGTAATCAGTCCATCACCCTTAAAGTTTTGAGGTGGTCAGTCCCTCAGTCTGGAGAAGAGCATTGTTCCATAGTATGAAACAATATTGTTTCAGACTATGGAACAATGCTCTTCTCCAGACTGAGGACTGACTACCTCAAAAATTTAAGGGTGATGGACTGATTACATCGTCTTCAAGTATCTTCTGCTTCTATCAACCTTTCTGTACTTGACTGAAGAAGCCTACTGTGTAGGCGAAACGTTTCATAATAAAGATACCTAACTGTTGCATATGTGTCTTACCTAACAACCTGTCGGTATTTTATACCATTTTAATGTTCATTCTCCTTTGTGTGAACTAATGAAGCCACTGTGTGGCGAAACGTTTCCTCATTAAAGAAAATACGAAATATCCATTAGGCCTATGGCATCCTATTCCAAAAAGTTGACCATTATGATATAAGAGGCCATGCACTTGCATATTTCAAATTCTACCTTACACCATTAAAGACACAACCTCAACACGACCATTTGATACTGGAGTGCCACAGGGAAGTGTCCTTGGTCCCATGCTCTTCCTCTTATACATCAATGATCTTCCCAACGTATCACAACACCTCAAACCAATACTCTTTGCTGACGACACGACTTATGTCATCTCCCACCCAAATCTTGCTTCACTCAGCACCATTATTAACGACGAGTTACTAAAAATACCTACTTGGATGACAGCCAATAAACTTACACTTAACACTGACAAAATCTTCTATATTACGTTTGGTAACAGAGCAGTTGTTGCACAACTGAACATTAAGATCGACAACACTCTTATTGCCAAACATAATAAGGGCAAATTCATGGGCCTACACCTCAACAGCAACTGAAATTCAGCACCCATATCCAACACACACAAAAAATAAAGTATCCAAAACGGTTGGGATCCTCTCCAAGATATGTTACTACGTGCCACAGTCAGCCCATCTCACACTATACTATTCACTCATCTATATCTACCTCACCTATGCTATTTGTGCCTAGGGGATCAACAGCAGCATCACATCTAAGCTAATAATAACCCAACAAAAAACCGCAGTAAGAATAATCACCCAATCCAATCCCAGGCAACATAATTCCCCCCACTCTTCAAAGATCTAAACTTACTGTACGGAACATCCACACTTACTACTGATGCAACCTACATTTACAGAACAGTACATTCCAATATTAACCCTGAACTAAAACACTTTCTTGATAGTTTTAACAGGACCCACAGGCCCAAAACCAGGCACAAAAATCTCTGACATTCCCGGTGTCCGGGCTAGACCTATATGAAAATTAAGTGTACATAAAAGGACCTAAAATCTGGAATACCCTACCTGAAAACTCTACAACTGCAGACACAATCATCACTTTCAAAACTACCGTTAAAAAACATCTTATCTCCCTGACACACCCCACTGTCAACTAACTACAGGAAAACCACCTATTGTATCATACACAGAAAAAAACAAACTGTACCTACTCTCGATATCTGTGATTCCCCACAATTTACATTTACACTCACCCAAATGACTGTAAACATAAAATTACGTATTAAGATATTACCTAATGAATCTTAAACTAGTCGTAAGTTTGCCTAAGATACTCCGATAATAGAAACTAAGTATCATGCCAAGACAAAACCATTCTCATTGATAAATTTACAAACTGTAATGCAGTTCCCTAATATCTTAATATCAATATGCTCCATAACCTGTATCAGTATAGAGTTTGAATTATAATTAGTCTGCCGAAAAGCCTAGTCATGCTAGGCATGTTAGGCCCTCTCTGTAATTACTATTTTATAATAAGTAAACCCCACATTCTAATCTTTATAGAGAATAAACTTTTGATTTTATTTAAAAGGCACCCAAGTGTTGCATGTGTGTCTAATTTATCAACTTGTCGGTTCTCTGAATCATTCAGCTACAGAAAATATCGTGCATAAATATAGGTGATATGGGTTGCACTTGAGCAAGAGCTACCTTGGTTAGGCTAGTATGCCTGCTGATAGCTTCTATGTGTTCAGTGTTTTTGAACGTGACGGCGGATCGTAATAATCTTTTAGGTAAATGACTGGAGGCGCTGAAGCGTTCAGCTCAACCCAGCAGTTATAATTTATATTTTATGCCATTTAAAATCAGCGGTATCAACTAAATTTTATTAAAACTTCACTGTACTTAACTAGCTTAACCTACTCTCCATATTTTAAGGCCATATTTATCTAACGTAAATAAGTATTTCAATAAAAAAAAAATCTTATGAAGTGGAGGTAGTAGAGAGAGGAGTGGAAAGGTGTAGAGGAAGCAGAGAGAGATAGAGACGTGGTAGTAAAATATACGCAGGTGGTAGAGAGAGATGCTGGAGAGAGGTGGAGAGGTGTAGAAAGGTGTTGGTGTAGAGAGATGGAGTGAGGTGACCTTACAAAATGGGGAAGCGGCTTAAATTAGTGAACGTTTAATAATATTTAGACAATGATTTTAATTGATTTAATAAGTTAATAAGGGTTGTTGGGTAAATATAGCAAGGTGAAATAAGATTAATATTTCCTTGGTGGAACGCTTTGACCTTCAATTAAGAGTTAGTTTCCCCAGTGTTATAGACAAACACTGGTGACTTTTGAATGGTGATTCGGAGAAACGAAGATAATTCTTGCAAGTGAGATGACATCCTCGAGACTTCAGTAAATTCTGTTTGATCCATGAAGTACTTCATGGGAACTTGGAAAATTTTATCCTAATCATGGGGAATCTCTCTCCCATAGAGAAGCTCGTGGTAATTGTTAGGTTACCATGACTCACGAAATCGTAATGACACGACTGCAAACAAACCATACCACTGGTGGGGTTAGAACCCGCTACCAGAGTCAAAAAAAAACTCCAGACCGAAGCGTTAGCCACTGGACCAGCTAGCTAACGCGTCGGTCTGGAGTTTTGTGACTGATCGCAGGTTCTAACCCCACCCGTGGTATGGTTAGGTTAGGTTAGTTAGTGAGAGATGGGAGGGATGAGAACAAAAGCTAAGTGAAATAAGGTCAGGTGATGGCAAACATGATACCCATGTTCCTGTCGGGGCTCACCACTTCCTCCAGATTAAATAAAAATTCTTTCTCCAGTTTTATAGAGAGAACTTTTCTTTAAAATTAATGGTTAATAAATTGACAATGCTCAGTGATACGAAGGACTTAGAAAAAAATCTTTATATGCAGAGTCTGGGGAATACAATGTTTTAATTATAATATATATATATAATAATATATATATATATATATATATATATAATATATATATATATATATATATATATATATATATATATATATATATATATATATTTGAGAGAGAAATACCAAGTGTTTGATGAACATAAAGTGTGACCCGAACTGAAATTTGTGATGAAATGTTTAATCTCTTTGGGATCCTCGAATGAATCGTGTTCCATTTGTGGATTCCCAAACGAATCATGTGTTTCATTTCGGAATCCTCAGTGTAAACAATGTTATTACTTGAGCTGCCTGGCGAAACTTTTGAATAAAGTGTGTGTGTGTGTGTGTGTGTGTGTGTGTGAGAGGGTGCGGGGAGGGGTAAGTGTCAGAAGAGAATGTCGTAAGAGTTTTAAAATGTTCGTTCATTTCTGTTTGAGAATGTATTGCTTACGTTTGTTCGTTCAGATCTGAACTGACATGTGTTGGGTGAATGTATTTGACCGTTCAGGACTGAATGAAAATGTGTTGAATGTTTGTTCATGCAGGTGTGAATGAGTGATTAAATACTTGTTGATAAAATAAGATAAGAGATTTTCCTTCAATTAGTTGAACAGTATCTAAAGTTAATTAGAGGATGCTATGTTTTCAATTTGAAATGTTATATAAAGATTGTTTATATAGAAGTTATTTAAAACTGAAATAAGATTAAGAGAATTGTGGGATGAAATATACATTTGTATGAGTGCATCACAAAATGAGTGAAAGATTTTAAAGAGCCGAATGGAACTGAAATGACGACTTCTCTCATACAAGGGATGTATGAGAGATCCTAGTGGAATTAATTGGCCCTAAGAATTGACACGAAAAGACAGATATGTGCAGATGACAAAGCGAACTTCGATACGAGGCATTTTAAGAGTATGCAAAACAACCACTGTGAAAGAATAGAGAAATTCCAAGCGCTTTCGTGACTACTCACATTATCAAGGAACATTGTTCCTTGATAATGTGAGTAGTCACGAAAGCGCTTGGAATTTCTCAATTCTTTCACAGTGGTTGTTTTGCATATTCTGAAATCACCTGTTTACTGTGATCTTATTGCATTTAAGAGTGTGTGACTCCGATTGTGAGAATGAGGGGGAATCTTAGTGATGAGAATTATGAGAAAGCATTGAGTTTGATGCAGGCAGTAGAGATTGATGGTAGTGTAAAGGAAATGATACAACAGTGGTACTACGACTGCTACTACTACCACTACTACCACTGCTGCTAGTACTACTACTACTACCACCACTACTACCACTACTGCTGCTATTACTGCTGCTGCTGCTACTACTACTACTACTTCTTCCACTACCATCATTACCTCAACCACTACTATCTTCCTATCTTCGCCCTGTCCTGCCGTCTAGTATGTATACTGGCTCCCTTACCTTCGTGTTAATGTGTGAATAATGGTCCAAGTCATACCGAAACGTCTTCATAAGCTTTTTTCTTCTATATGCGGGTTTGTGTAGTGTAACAATGGTCTGATTGTACAGTAGAATTATGTTACGACTTTGGCTCTGTGTAACTTAAAAACACCTGGCTCCTGATGGCTACTCAACCTGTTGTCTAAGGGCGTTTAAATTACAATGAAAAAGCAACCACTCTAGGGCCAGCATGTACCTTCATACAAATTATGAAGCATAAATTTAAATAGTGTATTATAAGGAAGGACACAAAAACTCACCTATACAAAAATATATATATTAATCATAAAGTATATACAACCTATAATCTACTCTACTACAACCAACATTACCACACTCGAGTACACATTAACATACTGCTACTAGTAAAACAAAATATACGAACATTTATAATGAGAGGCTCCATAACAACCCCCCACCCTTTTTTTTCTGCTGTTCTGTCTACCAACAGGCATAAACACCCTACGAGTTCTCTCCCAAAACTTAAACAGGCCCCTGCACACTAGGACCTTACAGGTAAACATGAGAGCACTTAAACACAAATGAAATAACCTATAGTATAAACTTGTATAAAAAAAAATCATCTCACCTACTCACACACCTACATCTTGCTCCATCTGCGGTGCTTCACGTACTGCACAAAACGCCTCGCCTCTTCTCTCCTGGCCACTCTGACCAGATAATACGCGTCCGGTTTCAGAACATATCCCGGAAAATGACATAAATGAACTTTTTTTATATATATAAAAAATTTTTAATACACTACTCCGTAATAATTAATACTGTCAGTGGATTTGAATGTTAATCTAAAAGAAGAATTAACCTAAGGATAAGTTGATGATGCATTATTGACTCAAATCTTACTGTAAAATTGAATGAATGGCACAGTGAGTTGTCTTTGCTCTCAGTGCAATAGAGAAATACACAATAAAATGATAAAACAAATCAAAAATGTTAAAATGGACTCAATAAATCTTGTGCACAAAACACTAGAAAGGGCTACAAATCTATAAGGTTAGGCTAGGTAAGGTTCGTTAGGAAACAAGACAAGTGTTTCCTGACGTTTGAGCTTCTGGTCATCTGACCGGGGTCTTCCTCTTTAAAAATTATGGTCTTAGTTATAATTTAGTACAGATCTATAAGCTTTCATTTAAGTTTTTGAAGATATTTGCTAATTTTTGCAATCTTCTTCCATAGAGTGGAGCTTCTGACGGTGATGCCTTACACACTGCAGTGGTTCCCAAACTTTTTCAGCTTGTTACCCAATTTAACATGCCACATAAAGCATGTTACCCCTTTCACAAAATGTTATTATTGATATATATGGCTAAACGTGAACGTATACAGCCTCGCATACTCTGCTAATCCTAGCAAAACCATTGAAAACGTAAGAACCACACATACATTATATATAAAATTAATAATAGCTACAAATTCACAGTAACAGTGGGTAAATACTAACTATATACTGCACAGGGCAGTACACATACATACCAGCTTATGTCTACCTCGGCTGATGCTCACAGATAAACTGACAGTGTGAAATAGAGGCAGCCTCAGGAAGTGAGTGACGCGTACTGGACAGGTCGATCTGGGCTACTGAGTGACTTTTGTCCTGAAGCATACTTGTCAAAATACTTTTGGGTTTCCACACACTTAGCTATATATTTCTTCTTTTCTAATACTGTATATTAGTTTTTGATGTTTATTGTTATTTGGTTTAACTTTATTACTTACTTATAATAGGTTTACTTTACAACTTTATATACTAAGACAAAGTTAACAATAATCCTCATACCGGGTACCGCATTGTTTTCTTGATTTTCAGAATTCATAACTTTTTTCTGTCACCCCTCCATTACCCCCCAAAAATGGTTAAATTGCCCCCAGGGGGTAATTTACCCCCAGTTTGGGAACCACTGCCTTACATGTATCTTTGTACTATAATTAGATTTTAAGTGAAGCAAAAGCATTTGAAAATACAAAGCCCATTTAGAAGAAAGAGAGGGAGGAAAAGCGAGAGAGAGAGAGAGAGAGAGAGAGGAGAGAGAGAGAGAGGGAAGGAGGGACGTTAGCATGAATTAACAAGAGATATAAATACAGGAGAATCTTAATTTGTCGTGGTGATGAATGTAATCCAGCAATGACTCTGACTATATATACTCCGAGATTACTTTCTTACTATGACTTTAGAGCTATCTCTCTTCTTTGACCGACTTAAGACTCTTTCTCAGTTTTCATAAGAATGACGTAAAAATGTATGTAGAATGTAGAATAATTAACCTAAGAACGTAGGTAATAAATTTATAATATTTTTACATAAGATCTGTAAAAAGGTCTTAACCTCGGAATAACAATGGTCAATTAAGTCTATTAATTAACTGTGAGGAATGAAACTGAGAGTGACACTTGATAATCCAAGAAAGCTAATCTTTGTCTTGTTTTGTTTATGTAATGACTAAGATTAAAACTGTTATTGCTTTTTTTTGGGGGGAGGGGGCATAGGCCTACCACTTTTATGGGAACAGAGTGGCAAGAGAATGTAGAATGATGCATTATTAACCGAGGATTAACTCAGCATATCCAAGAAAGCCAACATAGGTGCGTGTCTTCACTAAATAAACGTTTAGAAATTTACTTTTGTGAATACTTACGTTTGTAAATACTTACCTTGAATTGCAAACTTTTTGTAAAAAGTATACACTACAAGGTAAACATTGGTATTGAATATTTTGTTGCAAACCGATAATTTTTGTTTGCTCTTTCCACATACATCATGCCTAGCAATATTTGACGAAGAATAAATTAAAGATATGGAATAAATCAGTCTTTTCGTAGCTCTACGTTTTGACTCGCCTCTGAGATTTTCTCATTTCTTGGTTTAAATCTACCGCTGAGATTACCTGTGTTTTTGGCTCACTTCTAATCAGTATCTTAGGAAGAAGAAGAAACAAGATTTTCTCTTTTTTTCACCCTAGAATAAATCTTTTCGGAGGAAGAGTGACCGTAGTGGACAGAATGTAAGATTATTAACCCATCTTGGTTACACTTGTAATGTTTGTACATAAAAAGATATTAATGTGTTTTATGAAGCTCTAAATTACGGCTTGATTCTCTCTTATTCTTAAGTCCACCAGTTTCAAGTTTATTTCCAAGGGGAACAGAGTAAATAAAACGCTGGAAATTAGTGAGGGAATATCCCTACAAATTCAGATAATCTTTTTAGTGTTGAAAGTATATAATAATTTGCTTTAAAATGTTGAAAATTATCAAACATGTAAAGCAGTTTCGTGTTTTATATATTACCATGTATTTATGCGGTGTTTACGTTTTTTCATAGTCTACCTTTCATAATCCACTTTCTCTCATAGTCCACCTTCTTTCACAGTCTCCCCCTTTCACAGTCTACCTTCTACCTTTCATATTCTATCTTCTACAGTCTGCATTCACGGTCTACCTTCCATAGTCTACCCTCATTCACAATCTACCTTTCACAGTTTCCCATCTTTCACAGTCTACCTTTCGTAATTTACCTTCTTTCATAGTCTACTTTCATAATCTACCTTCTTTCACACAGTTTGTATTCTTTCACAGTCTACCTTCTCTCATAGTCTACCTCTTTCAAAATTTACCTTCTTTCACAGTGTGTCTTCTTTTGCAGTCCACCCTTCATAGTCTACCTTCTTTTGCAGTCCACCCTTCATAGTCTACCTTCTTTCACACTCTACCTTTCACAGTGTACCTTCTTTCATGGTCTACCTTCTTTCATAGTCTACTTTTCATAGTCTACATTCTGTAGACAGCCTGTACTGTCTGCACAGACAGCCTATGCTGTCTGCCAGCTTAGTTCATATTTTGCGGCACTAAGGTGCTGCCCTCTTCAAGCCAGCCCAAAGTCAGTGGGACGCTGGTCCCACTCACTCTCCCACTCGCACACTCACTCAGCGGCCTAGTAGTAAGACACAAGTCCTACTAGCTCTCTCTCCCTCGTGGGCATGGCCCTACCGGGCCATGGGCACAACACACAAGCCTGTGTACCCACCACGACATTGCAAATAAACAGAGAAGCCTCAGAAGACGTATTCACTCATCCGCTTTCAGAAACACCAAACAAACTCGTTATAAATTGTGGGAAGCGATGGTCGCAGCAGTTGTGTTTGCCCGGAGAGAGGAAGAGGGATGAAGTCATCTTCACTTCACCCTACACAAGATACATCCGTCTCTCAACGAGTTATCCTGATGTCGTGTCTGCACGTTTCAGCATCCAGACACAGGTACAAGCAGGATCTAGCCGAAATTTGCCGAATTTTTTCGAGAATTGTAACTGACGTCCCAGTGACTCCACGCCACAGCGTCCCACGCTGTTTCTCAAGTCACGTGTTCAGCATCACTTGTATGTTGCTGTTGTTGTTCAGCTCAGCACAGCTATTTTAGCAAGCCAGAGGTGAGTTTTGTGATGATTTCTGCATCCAGTGTGAGTATTTCACCGTGTTGTGGGTTTAAGAGGAGGAAGTGGCCAGATCCTCCCTCGTCATACCCTCACCCACGCTCCTCGCCACCACACTACCATACACCACCATGCATCACTCCCTCTGCTGTGTTCTCTGCTGTTTTCGTGTGAATTCATTGCCAGTGCTGTGTATCTGAGTGCCCAAGGCCACTCGAAGCCACATGGATCAGCAAACCATGTGGATCAGCAAACCATGTGGATCAGCAAGCCACGTGGATCAGCAACCACGTGGATCGAAAGCCAGTGGATCACACCCACGATCAGCAAGCCATGGATCAGCAAGCCACATGGAATCAGCAAGCCACGTGGATCAGCAAGCCACATGGATCAGCAAACCATGTGGATCAGCAAGCCACGTGGATCAGCAAACCACGTGGATCAGCAAGCCACGTGGATCAGCAAGCCACATGGATCAGCAAGCCACGTGGATCAGCAAGCCACTGGAATCAGCAAGCCACGTGAATCAGCAAGCCACGTGATAGCAAGCGCACGTGGATCAGCAAGCCACGTGGATCAGCAAGCCACGTGGATCAGCAAGCCACGTGGATCAGCAAGCCACGTGGATCAGCAAGCCACGTGGATCAGCAAGCCACGTGGATCAGCAAGCCATGTGGATCAGCAAGCCATATGGATCAGCAAACCACATGGATCAGCAAGCCACATGGATCAGCAAGCCATGTGTATCAGCATGCCACATAGATCATGACATGTGGAACCCGACGCCACATGGGGTGTGGATGAAGCCACGTGGACCTACGAGCCATGTGAATTGCCAGATGTCCCAGGCCTCTTGCTGTGGTCTGCTGCCCGCATCACATTGACGTCAGCGATGCTGCTGCCCGACTTCATGACGTCACAATGTCTGCCTGACGTCACCGCGAGATGTCTGCTGACATCACCTCACGACGTCATGCCTGACATCACATGTCACATCGAGTGTTTCAGTTATCATGTCAGTATTGTCGAAAAGATTGAGAGAAGATATATGTCGTGTGTTAATTAATTCCTCTCAGTCAGTGTTCTCATGTGTTAGTGTATAGCTTAGTGTCAATTTTCTGAACAGAAAAGTATTATTTGCTAGTTTAAGCCATGTTGTACCGCATGTACCACGGGTGTGTGTAAAGTTTTCCGTGTGTCCAGTGTGGTCTGTGGCCAGACCCTTGTGTAGCACTTTGTGTTGTCACCCGGTGTGACCAGTGTGTTTTACAGCTGATGTCAGTCAGCCTGAGCCCGCCCCCTTGTACAGAAGCTCTTATGCTTGTCGCTCGTGATGTTCTGCAGAATCGTACCTGCTACGATTCCCATCGAGATTTGTTTCACTTCACCTCCAGACCTTCAGAATGCAGTTATATGTAGAGAAACAAGTCTGGGGACGCTTAGACTAACCTCTGCTATAACTCCAACTGCCGAGAGAATGACACTCGTCAAGCCGCAGTTAGCCCTGTCGGCAGGCACTGTGTCAGCCTCGTGTCACAAGCTTCAGTGAGCAGCCTGCACAAAGATGACGTCACTTTGACTGCTAGCTCGCTCACTGCAGTCTGGTGTATGATGTTACGACTCCCAGATGTTTCACCCAGTCGTCTCTGCCAAGACTCGCTCCACGACTCACTCCATGCTCGCTGGCAGTGACAGCCCAGCAACAATACCAGTCGAGAAGTGTCCTGAGTTGCTTGCCAGAAGTCCTGCCCAGTTGCCGAGTTTTGACGATGCCTCACTCGAGGGCACCAGCATGTTGTGCCCCAGGTTGAGTGAAACCTGCAGTGACTCCTACGATGACTGCTTCACCGTTCTAGAGGAGACCGTAACCTGTTATGTCACAGCTCAGCCGCAGAGATGTCTCCTGTGTTGCAGTATCTGTCCAGATGTAGGAAGGCGTGCAGTGATGCCCATCTACGCTCACTGCCTATGACCACTATGTTTAGCACACCCCACATATTTTTTTTCTTCCTTCCCTGCAGGAAGTTTTTTTTTCCATGTCCATATGTATATATATATATGTTTTTATTTTGTGTTCTGTGCCCTGTTCCTACGAGAGAGAGACCGAGTTTCTTTTACCACCAGTATTGTCGCGTCCGGACGACGCAAGGTAGGTGGCCGAGTGTATGTAGACAGCCTGTACTGTCTGCACAGAAAGCCTATGCTCTCTGCCAGCTTAGTTCATATTTCACGGCACTAAGGTGCTGCCCTCTTCAGGCCAGCCCAAAGTCAGTGGGACGCTGGTCCCACTCACTCTCCCACTCGCACACTCAGTGGCCTAGCAGCAAGACACAAGTCCTACTAGCTTTCTCCCTCGTGGGCATGGCCCTACCGGGCAATGGGCACAACACATAAGCCTGTGTACCCACCACGACATTGCAAATAAACAAAGAAGCCTCCGAAGACGCATCATTCACTCATCCGCTTTCAGAAACACCAAACAAACTCGTTATAATTCTTTCACAGTATACCTTTCATAATGTACCTCTTTCACCGTCTATCTTTCATAGTATTCTTTTCAAAGTCTTCCTTTCATACTGTACCATTTTTCAAACTCTACCTCCTTTCATAGTTTACTATTTTCAGTCTACCTTTCACAGTCTACCATCGCAGTCTACCTTCTTTCACAGTCTACCGTCTACAATCAACCTATGTTTTCAGCTTACACAAGAGTATTAAAGGTCTTAAAGACAATACCATGTGCGTGGTCATATATCTTAAGAATTCTTTTAAGAAAACCTTGAGATTTGGAGTTGGGAGCAAATACGTAGATGAATGGTTCAAAGAACCGACATGTTAAATTAGACACATGTGCAACTCTTGGGTATCTTTATCAACATGTCGGTTCTGTGAACCATTCATCTACAATCCTGTCAGACACTGCAACTTCTTGGGATCTTAATACTTTGGAATTCTTCGCTTGCCTAACCCTTGGGCACGACCTACTTCCACATTGGACAAATGTGACACCACCTATGACTGCTGCACCTCTCCTGCCATACGGTTTATTAGCTGCTTCTCCGCCCATATGCCGTATTCTATTCAAGATTGATGGACTGACCACATCGACTCAAGGTTGAGGGACTGATTACCTCATTCTCGTCCTGTTCTTCAAGTTTATCCTTTGTATGGACTGATGAAGCCACTGTGTGGCGAAACGTTTCCTCAATAAAGATACCCAAGAGCTGCACATGTGTCTAATAACTAGGAGCAAATACACTCGTTACATGGAGACGGGAGTCACTTGTTGAGTGGAGACTGTATGAGAGTTGCGGGTGGGTGAGGGGTGATCTAGATCTGAGGGACTTGAGCTACACTACATATTATAGGTTGAGGTGAGGGAATGGTAGGTGAAGGATGACAAACCCCAGGTGGAGGTAGGTGAAGGATGACAAAACAGGTGGTTCGCCCTGGAAAAACGCTGCACAAAACAGGTGGCCGCCCTGGAAAAACGCTGCACAAAACAGGTGGTCTCTCCAAGAAAATGCTGCGCAAAAAAAAGTCACTCCGAGGAAATGCTGCAATAAAAGGTGGTCGTTCTGAGAGAGACTCCTACTGTGCACTTCACAAAAATCTCCAAATTAAAAGAAATTATAGCAATAACGCTGAAGCAAGCAGAGCAGTTAGTCTAAAATATAGATGATAATGGTAGCGAAGTGTGTTCATGGCTTGGTTGATAGTGTCCTCAGCTCACGAGTGTCTGGGATCGATACCCGGCACGGGTGAAACGTTGGGCATGTTTCCTCACACCTGCTGCTCCTGTTTACGTAGCAGTAAGTAGGTACCTGGGTGTTAACTGACTATTGTGGGTCGTATCCTGAAATGCTTTGCATAACCAGGGGCTTTCTATATAGTACGCCAATAATGTCATCTAAGTCTCTAATAGTTCAAAACTAGTGAGCATTTATGAATAAGGAATCTTGTAGGAGAAATGCCTCAGCAATGTAAGAAAAAATACTTCTTTTTGTTGGAGATTCTCAGATTCAATATATGGCCATACCATGGGTGGGGTTAGAACCCGCGATCATAGTCATTAAACTCAAGACCGACGTGAGTCATTTTGACGGCTTTGAGGGGACTTAAGCTAGAGTTCGTCACTGCCATGCTAGCGGGAGATTCGTCTGTAAAAACTTGTATTTGTGGTCACAGTGGTGCCTATGCTAACCTTCCTATGGTATAGAAATATACGTAGTTCGATGAATCTTATTGTAACTAACTGGCCCAGTGGTTTACGCACTGGCCTGGAGTTTTACGACTCCGATCGCGGGTTCTAACCCCACCTGTGGTATGGTTTGCTTCCAATCGTGTCATTACGATTTCGTGAGTCAATATATGGGTCGAGGTTTCTGTAATAGGGATAGGAAGGCAGAACAAAGGTGAGTTTCTCTGGAGCAGGTGTGGGTGATATAATTAGCAGTTTAGACAACTTCTTAAAAAGTAATGAGAACAGCCCCATTACTGGATGTTAGAAACAGAAGCGTTAAGAGCTGCTGGCCAGTTACCAGGTAACTGTTGATCTAATTAAGCCAAAGGAAGGGATCCCGATCATGTGTAGCATTTTGCCTAGAAGGGAAGTGGGCATTGAATGAATGTCTAGACCAACTGGGGTGAAGAGCTGGTTAAGAACGTGAAATCTCCTTCGTAAACAACCAAAATAATTTCTACAGCGAACATAATGTGTTTGCTGTGAATGGGATGCGTCTCTCTAGTGCTGCAGGAGCGACCACATTGGTCAAGTCAGTCGGAGTCATTGCTAAATTGTCTAAGATTTAAATTGATAGAAGATAGAGGTAAGAATGTGGTAAATAAAGGGTTGCAGTGCTAGGGGGCACGTAAATAATTAACTTCCATAGTATTTATTAATCAAACAGCAGGCGCACTAGAAATTTAGCAGATTAATATATATATTGCAATCATTGAAATCTGGTTTAATCTTCAAAATAGGGAAATGCCTGCTGAATGCATATAAAAGGCTATAAATTATTCCAGACTGTCAAAAGAATGTGGAGAGACAATCTCATTTGATGTGGAAATAAATGGTATAAAATACAGACACAATCGAAAAATGAACATTAAAATGGTATAAAATACCGACAGATTGTTAGGTAAGACACATATGCAACAGTTAGGTATCTTTATTTCGAAATAAAGATACCTAACTGTTGCATATGGTCTTACCTAACAACCTGTCGGTATTTTATACCAATTTAATGTTCACTCTGTCAGGCACTGCAACACAAGGGTATCTTGGTACAGACCTGAAATCAACTTTGTCAACTTGTACTAGTGAGAATGGCTGGATTTGAGTGGGACCTGACCTTCCAACGACAACATTCTTACCTCTACTAGTGGCCTACATCTCACCTCCTGGCGGTATATAAGGCTCCATCCTGTCACTTCAACTCCATATTGTTTCAGACTATGGAACAATACTCTTCTCCAGACTGAGGGACTGACCACCTCAAAACTTCAAGGGTGATGGACTGATTATATCGTCTTCAAGTATCTTCTGCTTCTATCAACTTTTCTGTACTCGACTGAAAAAGCCTACTGTGTAGGCAAAACGTTTCGAAATAAAGATACCTAACTGTTGCATATGTGTCTTACCTAACAATCGAAAAATAAACACATAAGCAGAGTAATGTGATCCTTTATTGACAACGTTTCGCCCACACAATGGGCGTTACTAAGTCACAAACAGATCTACCTGGATGAAAGATACGTGAGTATTTATTGGATGGAGTCAGGTGGAGAATGCTGGGTAGGCTGGATCCGAACCTGCATATGACAATCTTCCGAGTAGGGTGATAGAGGCTAGGACCTTGGGCAGCTTTAAACGCGTAACTTTGTCAATAAGGAATCACATTATACTGCTTATGTGTTTGTTTTCATTTGCTGCATTTTCTCAAAGGGCATGGATAGCTAATCCTGGGAGTGACCAATATACCACCAAACCTTTAGGAAGAAATTTCTCACTCATTTAGAAATGAAAATGTAGCTTTAATGTGAGATTTTAACTTAAACGAAATCAATTGGACCAGTCTTTCATTTTTTTGAAATGGGCCAGGAGTGTTTTTTAAAACTGTTAGACCCAACCAGAGGAAATAAGGTGGATGCACTTGGTTCCAACAAAGCTAAGAACTTGGAGAAAGCATTCATAAATCACTTAGCTTTAATATCTCATGGAATTACCTAAATAACGATAACAAAGTTAACTTTTCCAATTTTAAGCTGCAGATTATATGGTACTCAGGAGTTACTAGTGAAATATAGACCGAGGATAACCTGACTAGGGACTATCATGAGGGGAAACCGGACAGAAGGTGGTGATGGTTGCCAATATGACACTTTGCAAAGGTTTGTGCAAGTTAGCCAAGTTGCATATATTCCTATTACCATCCAGGAGCCCCAAAGGCCTTTTATCCTGGGTGCAAGGGAGCAAAATAAACACAACAGAAAAACTTTTTACTTATATTATCCTTCACCAAGTTAGAACATAAGTATGTACACTACACTATGTACAACAATAGGTATTAGTGCACTCCAAGGTAAGCAAGGCAGAATAGAAGCCACTAGAGAGTAGACCGTGCTTCAACCAGCTCTAGAATGGGAATGACAAGGGCAGACAGGTGTGTGGTACCCACAACACCTCTGCAATTGCCAAAACCATCTTCTCATTGGCTGGAACCTGGGTACTGATTGAACGATGGGCCCCATCGTTAACCCTTAGCACCTGGTTCGCTGGTTGGGGAGACAGTCTTTCAATGAGGGTGTGTGCATGCGCCGAATAAAGGTTACGTACTCTTTGCATGCCACACTAACAAAGAATTTAGATCAGTCAGGAATGGATAAATAATAGACTAAATCATCTCTTTAGTAAAAAGGCATAAAGCCACTAGTGACGTGATACTCAAACAACTAGTCAGTTTGAAGCCAAATAAGTCAACGAACTTGAGTTGTTTTCAAGGGTTCCAAAGGAATGTAAGAAGAAACTTAGTAAACTATTAGCAAGTCTCTTGAACAAACAATGGATAAATGGAAAAGAGCATATTTTCCTGTTTGATTCTCAGGTCATAGTTCCAGCTCGGATCTTGTCCAGCGGCATATGTGATGACTTAATCACACACATATATCAATCAGCCTAACCTCAATTGTGGGAAAGTTGTTGAACTAGATGTTGCTGATGCAATTCTAAGCCACCTTGAAAAGTATATATAAATTAATCAACGAATCTCAGTACAGTTTTACAAGCGGGCATACTTGCCTTCTAAATATTTACACTAAAGTATTCGAGGTGGGAGACCAACTTAAAGAATACATTTATGTGAATGTAGATTTTAGTAGGGCATTTGATAAAGTTCCACAGAGGAGACTGCTAATATATCGGCACATGAAATAGGAGAAATTATCTCCTAGGCAGAGACATGGCTGACCAATAGGCAACACGGAGTTTACATTAATTTGGAGAAATCATAACAGGGACTTGTTACGAAGGGTGTGCCACAGTGGTCAGTGTTCCTCTTGATGAGGGAAATAAATAGCAACATCAGTAAGTTTTCCGGTGACACTAAAAGATGCCTCTAAATAATTACCGATGCGGACACTAGAAGGCTATAGGATGATCTCGATAGTTTGATATTATGGTCATAAAAGTGGCAGATCCAGTTCAGTGCAAGTAAGTGAAAGGTTCTAGTCCAAGTAAAAGGAAATAAGTAATTCACTTAAAGACTAAACAATGTAGATCTTTGTCAAAGAGAATGTGAATAAAAGTTGTGGGAGCTATGACATGCATAAATTTTAAACCAAGGTAACAGTGTTATCTGCCTCCCAGCCAGTAAACCGGGTGCTAAGGGTTAACGATTAGTAAGGTACCCGTCGTTAAATCAGTACCTTGGTTCATTGACCAATCACAGGCAAGCCCGCCAAAGCTGAAGCAACGTGGTTCACTTGCGGTAAGCATTGGTAGACTTGCCTGACTGTTGGTTGAGTACAGTGCACTCTGGCTTCTGCTTTGCCATGGTGCACACTGTTCCATCTGTACATAGTGTACATGTATATATCACCTGGTGAAGACAAATGTACTTTATAGTCTACTGTTAAGTTTTGTTTACTCCACATTCCCATTACGGTCAGGTCTCCCAGACCATTCATACCTGTGTTCGTAATATCTTCAAATAAAGAAGCATATATAATAGATGTTCTCACGTTACAGTTCAGATTTCTTTATCTTTGGTTAGACCTCATATTACGCTGCTCATTTCTGGTCTCCATATAACAGGTTAGACATTAATTCTCTAAAAAATATACAGAGAATGATAAGTCGATTCCATGTATTTGAACTCTTTCCTAGGGAAGCAGACTGAGTCCATTGAACTTGTACTCTTGGAAAGGCGTAGAATTAAGAGAGAGATAAATAAGGTGAACAAATGGAAAACAGGAATATCTTTTTTTTTTTTTTTTGCAACAAGTCGGCCATCTCCCACCTAGGCAAGGTGACCCAAAAAGAAAGTAAATCCGCCCAAAAAATTACTTTCATCAATTCAACACTTTTACCTCATACATGATCACTGTCTTGCAGAGGCGCTCACATACGACAGTTTAGAAGTCCCTCCAAACTGTCAATATAAAAGATTTTGGAAAGGATATTAGGAAATACCGGTTTGAAAGTGATGTGTAGACGAGTGGAACAAACTCAGTTTTGGATAGCTTTAAAAAATCAGGTTTAATGGGAACATGTGTGGGTGAGGGTAGGCGTGATGTTAGACCTGCCTAATATGGGTCAGCAAGCCTATTACAGTGTTGCTCTTTCATTATTGTCTTCACGAAGCCTGTTACAACAATTATTTTTTTCAGTGTTATTATAGTGGTTTCCTAGCAGTGTTACAAACTATGGCAAGTTAGTACTGCAATACTGTTGTGTTCTATCTGTGTTACAACACTGAGGAAGAAAATGTAACAAAGGAACGATATTTTATTGAAACAAACCAGTGTGCGGGAAGGGATTGAACTCTCGGCCAGAGTCTTAAAAATTCCAGGCCAGCGCGTTAAGCCACTGGGCCAGCTGGCTGCGATAAGATTCATTCAACTACGTATTTTTATACATCATAGGGAGGTAAGCATGAGCCACCACTGTGACCACAAATGCAAATTTTAACAAATGAATCTCCGGCCAGCGTGGCAGTGACGAAGGTAAGTTGAACTATTCCTGTGAAAAAAAATTATTACAGTCATTCCAAAAATTAAGTTTTTTTTTACCAAGTTCTGCCTCAAAAATGGTTCCATTTCTACATCAAGTTCAGGATCAATATTTTCACTCATTAACTACGATAATAGTAATTACAATGACAGTATTAGTATTTTAATTAAAAAAAAAAAGATAAAATATTGAAGAGAGCTGAAATAAAATGCCTTAGCTTGAGCAGTACATGTAAGGAACTCTTTTTAATTTAATTTTGTAGGATGGGATGAGAAATAATATTTTCTGCTGGGTAATTTCTACACTAGTGACGCAGGTTTTCCTGCAGCTCTGGAGAAAACTCGCCAGCAACGCTAGAGAGTAAAATAAAATAGTGACCATTGGAAACTCAAGTCTATTGACTCTGGCATCGACATGCGCGGGGCGCTATGTTGACATGACATCATAGAAAGTATTCCACATAAAAATTTACTCATTCGTAAATTTAGGTTAACTATAAAGTTGTAAAGTACTATTATACTTTATATATATATATATATATTATATATATATATATATATATATATATATATATATATATATTATATATATATATATAATATTATAAATTGGATTGTGAGTCCCTCTTTAGGTGTTCTCTGTGCTAGTGTTTGGACTAGTTTATCGTGCAAAAATTCAAAGAGTAGAGAGGAAAGCATCATCAGAGTCTAGAGAGTGTGGATAACAGCATCGTTGCCAGTGATATATTTCAAGAGATGGAGCCGCAGATGAGAGAAATGTAGCCATTCAGAGGGTGATCACAGCCAGAGCGAACGATAACAGGGAAGAAGTTGTGGGTAAGTCTGTTGGTGTGGGTCCCTCACGGAAGGATTCTTGAAGTTGGTGAGGAGAGGCTGATTTAGGGAGGATTGTGCTCCAGTCCAATTGGTGAGTGATGGCCAAATGTCCATAATCCCCATACGTGGAATAACCAATTTAGACAAATTCATTGAATATTATTCTTATAATTGACAGTCGTTTCGCCCACACAAAGGGCTTAGTCGAAGTTCATGCATGTTTACCGTGAAGAAAAAAACGTGAGTCATAATAGCCAACCAAAAATTAAATTATAAACCATGGAATCGGGTGAAGGTTTGAACCCATGGCGAGCAAGTCGTAAAACTCCAGGTCAGCAGTTTTAACGACTCACTCGCCATGGGTTCAAACCCCACCTGTTCCGTTGCTTTACAATCGTGTTATTACGAGTTCGTGAGTCAACTTTAACATTCCTCACCTGACTCTTCACCTCACTATGCTCTCTCTGTACACATACATCATCTCTCTCCATCTGTTTATGACCTGATAAAGCCCACTAAGTGGGTGGAACTTTGTAAATAAAGAACAGCATCTTATTGCATTTCTGTCTATTCTTACATTGGTGAGAGATATGTTGGTCTGGGAGAGAATGAAGGGCTGGTGTGAGTGAGATTTAGTGATTTGTGTGTGTTGTTGGTGAGTTGGGTTAGAATTGTGTGTTGGCTGTTCACTGTGTTGATGTTGTAGGGGGAGTGGGTGGTTAAGGTGTGGGTAGATGGAGGTATCAGTGTATATGAGGTGGGTGGTTGGGGTGTCAGTGTACATAATGTGGATTTAGGGGCCAGAGGGGTCGATAAATGGGCAGTGTGTGTGTGTGTGTGTGTGTAAGAGGGTAGGATAGATAAGTGTATAGCTCTGTGTGACTGTAATCCTACTGTTAGGATCTTTAGTTCTCTCTCGGGAGGGGCCATACATGGCGCCATCTAGTGAGGGAATTCTCTTAATTTATGTTTCGTCACGTGCCGTCTTTCCTCTTTACCCTTCGAGGTTTCTCTTCTCATATTTTATTTCTTCAGGGGAGGCGATTTTTGTCTCTTCACTTATTCTCGTTCTTAACCTGCCAAAGATACTTGTAACCCAGCCGGAGCCGGGCGGTAGTGACATCCAAGAATCTGCTTACTTTGTTGGGTGCACCATAGACGTGTGGCTCCTCCTGCCTGATAGAATTATGATAGATACATTGACTGGTGGCAATCTCTCTGAGTCTGAAGTCAATAAAATTCAGTTGAAGTTCTTTCCGTATTATTGTTCTCAAACTGCAAACTGACAAGCCAAGATTGTAATCTACCCCTCCTTGAAAGCATATAACTTAGGCAATTCATCAGTTCTATCATGCATCTGAAGACCAGTGTGAGATGGAACCCACAGCATGTGCACTCTGACTCCACTGTCCACAATCTTACCATACTTGTGTCTGGCTTCTGTCACAAGCATGCCACAGTTTATACTTAATGAGTTGAGATCAGTTACAATTACAGTGTCAGCCTTAGATACATGGACGCATTTTAGTGCCAGGAGTATGGCAAACAGTTCTGTTTAAAGGGTAGAGGCCCAGTTATTGATGCGTGCTCCATTTTTTTATGAGGGCCATCACTCTGTACGACATCACGACCAGCTGCACCAGTTGACTGGTGAACGGAACCATCAACATAAATAATTTATGTAAGAGTGTGCTGAGTGACTAAGTTATCAATACAGCTTAAGGCATTCTGTTTGGCTTCAAAGCGAAGCTTTGGTTGTGATTTACGATGTATTTTGGAGGGAAATGGAGGGATGGTAGTTTGAAATGGGGTAATATCCCATGGAGTGGAGAAGTGCCGCTATTGCCGTACTTGACGGATCATGTAGCTGGTGTACGTGGAGGTCGGTTCCAGAGTTTGTTTCGATCCATCTGGAGAGGTGTTCACTAGTGCTGAGGAAAGTTTGGAGGGCTTCTGTGCAGGGGTTTAAATGAGCTTATCTAAGCATATTGACCCCATTGAGGATATTTCTTTCAGTAACACGATCTCTGATGCTTGGAATACACATTCCCGCTCCTCCATTATTTCTGTTGCTTCCCTTATCACTTGATGTAACAAAGTTTCCGAAATTAACCAATAATCCTACATCATTATGCCTTCAACTAGTGTCCCCCAAACCCGCTATATCGCAGCACTGATAATTTACAATTCTATTGTTTCATGGGGAACCAATATATGATCCGAGAACTGGATTTAACAAAACATTAAAATACATAAAGTTGAAGGTCGAGTCATAAGTCTACGCTTAACTTGGGGCCTTCAAAACACTTTAATAACCCAACACCAAAAGACGTTAATCACCACCACCAGATGTAGACCAAACGAAATGTAAACCTTGCCAGATGGACTCTTGTCACACCCTGCGTCATTATGTGCTGGAATGCGATAACATTCATGAATTCAGTGACAAATCACTCAGAAATGCTCAAGAAATGGCAAAGAATTTTATCCACAGTGGTATATTACAGACCATTCTGGAAAAATACTCTGACTTCTCATTGTAAATAAAGCATTACCGCGCGCGCGCGCGCGTGTGTGTGTGTGTGTGTGTGTGTACTCACCTAGTTGTGGTTGCAGGGGTCGTCATAGCTCCTGGGTCCGCCTCTTCACTGCACCATGAGCTTTATCATACCTCTGCTTAAAGCTATGTATGGATCCTGCCTCCACTACATCGCTTCCCAAACTATTCCACTTCCTGACTACTCTTTGACTGAAGAAATACTTCCTAACATCCCTGTGATTCATCTGTGTCTTCAGCTTCCAACTGTGTCCCCTTGTTGCTGTGTCCAATCTCTGGAACATCCTGTCTTTGTCCACCTTGTCAATTCCTCTCGGTATTTGTATGTCGTTATCATGTCCCCCCTATCTCTCCTGTCCTCCAGTGTCGTCAGGTTGATTTCCCTTAACCTCTCCTCGTAGGACATACCTCTTAGCTCTGGGACTGTCTTGTTGCGAACCTTTGCACTTTCTCTAGTTTCTTCACGTGCTTGGCTAGGTGTGGGTTCCAAATTGGAGCCGCATACTCCAATATGGGCCTAACGTACACGGTGTACAGGGTCCTGAACGATTCCTTATTAAGATGTCGGAATGCTGTTCTGAGGTTTGCCAGGCGCCCATATGCTGCAGCAGTTATTTGGTTGATGTGCGCTTCAGGAGATGTGCCTGGTGTTATACTCACCCCAAGATCTTTTTCCTTGAGTGAGGTTTGTAGTCTCTGACCCCTAGACTGTACTCCGTCTGCGGCCTTCTTTGCCCTTCCCAAATCTTCATGACTTTGTACTTGGTGGGATTGAACTCCAGGAGCCAATTGCTGGACCAGGTCTGCAGCCTGTCCAGATCCCTTTGTATTTCTGCCTGGTCTTCGATCGAATGAATTCTTCTCATCAACTTCACGTCATCTGCAAACAGGGACACCCCGGGTTTATTCCTTCCGTCATGTCGTTCACAAATACCAGAAACAGCACTGGTCCTAGGACTGACCCCTGTGGGACCCCGCTGGTCACAGGTGCCCACTCTGTGTGTGTTCGTGCTTGTGTGTGTGTTTGTGTGTGTATTTATGTGTGTGTTTGTGTGTGTGCGTGTTTGTGTATGTGTGTGTGTGTGTGACCCATTTCATATTTGCACTAATAACTCATTACAGCTGTGACCAGGTGTGGCCGTATGAATGACTCATTACTTCGTAATTTGTTCAAGATTGTGACCATGTGTAGACGTGTAGATGATTCATTACCTTTGTTACTTGGTCATTATTGTGACCAGATCTTCCTGAGTTTATTACCTTTGTAACATGCTCAGCTATCAAAACTTTGTGGCCCAGTCACTGGGCCCATTATGTACCTCTGTAATCTTTTCACTACCGCCCACAGGATGGGTATGGAGTACATGATAGATATTAAACTAATCAGAAAAAAAATTTAGAATCGATTATAGCCTATATAATTTGACTGAGTCTAAACGGATTCACAATAGGTTGTTCCTGCCTAATAAAGTTAACCTACAAAAAAGCATGATAAAGAATATAATGTTGTTTATTTAGGTTGTTTTAGCTGGCTTTCAGTAGAGTACAACACGACAGACTGCTAAGGAAAGTGGAAATTCATGGTATCGGAAGAAATGTTCTAGCATGCAGTAATATGCGAATGATGTCAATTCACAAGTGGCGTTCCACAGGGATCAGTTTTAAGCCATTGTTCATAATTTACATTAATGACCTTCAAGCAGTACCCGACCTGAATAAATTCGCCGATAACACAAAAATAAGAACATAAGAACATAAGAATGTAGGAACACTGCAGAAGGCCTACTGGCCCATACGAGGCAGGTCCTTATCAAAACGACATCTACCTAAAGCCGAACAATAGATTCTGAGGAGGATACTATTGACTTTGGGAAGATTTGGGTAAAAGAGAGGCAGATGCGCATCAGTATGGACAAGAGCAATATACTAATCCTGAGGAATGAAAATAATTTTCCTAGTTATAAACTAGGTGATGTTTAGTTTAGTTATGTAGAGTTTGATCATCACAGAATGTGAAAGACTTGAGTTTTGGTAAGGGAGAAATGATTTATGGAAGGAGTATATGGTAAACAAGATTGAAAGCAATAGTGATGGTAGTAATACCGACAAAATATTATGTAATAAGACACGGATGCGACTAATAACAATTTGTGGCAACGTTTCGCTCTCCAGGAGCTGTGTCAAGCTTCGGAAGAGATTAAAAGTGGTGAGAGAGTGCAAAAGCAGAGCTGATGAATAGGAGTGGCTTTATGAAGAAATTTTGCTGGGAATAAGCAAGTTTTAGCATGTCAGTAAGATGAGAAGTCTTAACAAACAAATGGATATTATAGTTAAAACCAAGAGGGAATCCATCAGATGGAGAAGTGGAGGTGCTAGGAAGAGGACGGGAATATTTAAAAAATTGTTGAATGTTAACGAAAAGGGAGGCTATGATTTATTGGATTAGACAGGGAGGTATAACATCCTTTAGGAGCAAGGAAAAAACAGATGTGAGTGGGAAGTGCTTGAGGCATTACATAGAACGAAAGCTAATAAAGCAGCTAGGTTGGTTGAATGAAAAAGAAATGCTAAAAGCAGGATGGGATATATTATTGGAATGCTTGGTGTATTTGTTCAATGCATGCATGAAATGGAGGGGAAGACACCTAGGGATAATAATAGCAAGCATATTCCCTTTCTGTAGGAATATAGGGTAAAAGAGTGTAAGAATAATAGTTGAATAAGCCTGCTGGGAATTCCAGGTAAATTTTTTTTTTTTTTTTGCCGGTATTCTCCCGGCCCGGGTCTTTTCCAAGTAGTGGTGACCCGGCCTTGGCTCCCTATCTGGGGAGTATCTCGAGACTTAAGTCCCCCATGGGAGGAGGTACAAGTACCCCCTCATCTTTTCCAGGTAAATTGTTTGCTAAAGTTGTTAATGAATTATAAGTAAGACAGAGAAGGATTACAGGAAATAGTGAAGCTTTAGGAAGGGTAGGGGATGTGTAGACCTAGTGTTCACATTTAAGTGCATAAGTGAATAATACGTACATAGACGTAAGGAGCTTTTCAATGTATTTACAGATTTAATAAAGGCATATGATAGTGGATAGGGAAGCAATGTAGCAGATGTTGCAGATGTATTTAATACATAGTAGGTGATTTAAAGCAAGTCGTTATAAAACAAGAGTTAAACCATATCACGGACGGGGATAGAACCCGCGGTCAGAGTCTCAAAACTCCAGACCGTCGCGTTAGCCACTAGACCAGCTAGCCACAATAAGATTCATCCAACTAGGTATATTTCTACACCATAGGAAGGTTAGCACAGGCACCTCTGTGACCACAAATGCAAGTTTTTTACAGACGAATCTCCAGCTAGCGTGGCCGTGACGAACTCTAGCTCAAGTCCCCTCAAAGCCGTCAACATGACTCGCGAAATCGTAATGACACGATTGCAAACAAACCGTACCACGGACGGGGATAGAACCCGCGATCAGAGAGTCTCAAGTGGTGCCTATGCTAATCTTCCTGTGGTGTAGAAATATACCTAGTTGGATGAATCTTATTGTGGCTAGCTGGTCCAGTGGCTAACGCGACGGTCTGGAATTTTGAGACTCTCTGATCGAGGGTTCTATCCCCGTCCGTGGTATGGTTTGTTTGCAATCGTGTCATTACGATTTCGTGAGTCAAAACAAGAGTTATTTCTGATTTAAAGAGTTGAAAATGATAAATGGACTCCTGATTAAATTCTTTCCTCTGTGTTCAGATGCGCTGTCAGGGCTTTAACAAATCAGAGACAAAATAATTCACGTGTCAGTATGTCTACTATAGGCAGTGACTTTCTACAATAATTTGCTTGATAAGAAATAACGGGAAGACGCTCTGAAAACATTAATATGAATAAAACGACCATCAGTATCTCTTTTTTAAAGTAACAGCCTCGTCAGTGCTAGGTGTTGTCTTGAAAATGTTTATTTTCTTAATGTGATTTTATGAAGACAGTGTCTTAAAACATATTTAAGATTAAAGGATATACTGTACTAGCTTCCTGAGGGAAGACTGTCCGTTGATGTAGCCTACTGTCGAAACTAAGCTTTATTTCGTAAGTGAAAAATTTTAGTGATTTTGTTAGCTTAGTCCTCTGGTAATGGCGTTGCATTTTTTTTTTCGATTCATCTCCTAATCAGCTCTAGAGATAGCAACATTAAATGACAGAAAGCCTTTTATTTTTGTGACAGAATTTTACCGGTCATAAAAGCCCTTATGTAGAGCAGAGTTGCTAACGTTCACATCGACGTCCATTTACTGAACACGTCAGTGGTCGTATTTTCATAACTGGACTAACAGTGACAACATTACTGACGGTGTTTTCGACAAGGCGAGGAAGCTACTCAGTGACTAGACTTCAGTGGATCTCGATGTGGAGGTGGCACTTCGAAGTGACCAGAGCGACACAAGAAGACGAAATAAGAAAATTTCATTCATTCTCCCTTATTAAACGATCTGTCATTGTCAAGATGACGATGATAGCAGTTGATGATGAAATCAGCAGATAACGATAGCTGCTGATGAAAGTAAATGTGAGGTGTAAATGATGAAAGTAACTGATGCTGTTAATAGATAATGAAAGTAGCAGATACTGATGGTCATTCATGAATATAGCAGGTGACAAGAGTAGACGATAGTCTTGTCTATTCTATCAGGGTCCATTTTCTTTGATCCTTTCGAACGGAAACAGTTCAAGTGTTAATTGCTCTGGAAAGAGGAAGATTCCACATTACCCGACATTTTTGGTAAACACGTCTTACTACAAGATAAATGTTCGGATTGGAACTGCTTTACTAAAATAATTTGACATAAAACTGATTTCCTTAGTAAAGACAGTTTTCAAAGTTGATGGAAATCGATGTAAAATCAGTGATTTCTTCCTCTGTTCACGGCCTACCACAGGACCCATTGAGAATTAGCCTAAGCCTAGAGACGTGATTCATTGGTTTCTTGCAGTTTAAGCACTTTTTGCTTTATTTTTTTTTATATTCTCCGAGGTACCTGGAGGTACCTAGAGGTACCTGGAGGACATGTGGGAGAGACTTTTAACCTGGTGTATATATGTTCATTGTATTTTAAACGTGTGTTATTTAGGCCTGGTAAGATTAGATTAGATTTTATTCGGATTTTTAACCCCCGAGAGTTAGCCACCCAGGGTAACCCAAGAAAGTCTATCTTATTTCCATTGGGGTCCTTAAATATTGTCCCCAGGATGCATCCCAAACCAGTCAACTAACACTAGGGTACCAACTTGTGTGCTAGGTGAACGGTATTAGCAGGTGTAAGGAAACGCCCAATGTTTCCACCCGGCCGGAGATTGAACCCCGGACACTGTGAGGCGAGATGGTTGTCTACCAGGACACGTGTACTCACCTATTTGTGGTTGCATGGGTCGATACTTAGCTCCTGTGTTATACTATCACTGACTATCCAATACAACATCATTCAACAACAGTTACCATCATCCAATACTGAAACCTTACCATCTAAGACAACCATCCCACAACAGCGACTACCTTCCACCACCCACAACCACCATCCACACCTCTTCCGATTACACCTACCACACTACCACCACCCACAGTCATATCCAACAACATCCGCTACATACTACATTCAACAACCACAATCTCTGCACCAACTACCTTCAATCTCCCCGCCACTACTCCCAGCAGAACCCAACTCCTTGAATTATTCTCTTTGGGCACGGAAAATCAAAATCATGTGACTGCATTTTGAGGACGTGATCAAACACCGGCCACAGTTTACACTGTCGCCAAGTCGAGAAGAAGAGCTGTATATTGCCCTTAAATATTTCTCTGATGTGCTCTATTTAAATAAAAATATTCCGGGTTGCTCTTGCAGCATACGTGTATATTTTATATTATAACAGAACTTGGAATTATTTATTTGTTGAGCTTAATTTTGCTAGTCAATGGGATTTTATATTAAGCCGGATAAGAGTGAGGCAATTGTGAGGAGCTGGACGACAGGTGTGAGGAAAGCGTCAGCCAGTTTCACGCAGGTGTGAAGAAAGCGTCAGTCACGTTCACACAGGTGTGAGACAGGTGTGAGGCAGGTGTGAGGAAACCCTCAGCTAGGTTCACGCAAGTGTGAGACAGGTTTGAGGAACATGAGAGGCGTGACTTTGGTGTGGAAATCTCGGAGATTTTCCTAACGTACGTTTAAAACCTTCCCCCATTTAGGGCGGGGGGTTAGGGAGGAGAGACGATACCTAAGATGGGGGTTCCATAGTTTTGTTCCTACTTAATTTATAAGTCTTGGCTTAGTAACTAGGTCTCCACAGGCTACTTCTGTAGCCTGTGGAGCATTTGGTCGACAACCCACGCTGAACTTGTCAACCATGAGTTCTGTGGTTGTCTGACTTTTCGTAAGGAGGGCAGGTGGCTGAGTCAGTTACCTTGTTTATGGGAAACTCTAGCCTTCCAGACTCTCCTGATTAATAAGCTGAGACAGGATATTTCAGAGATGGGACACAACAACCACAAGGGGTCACAAATGGAAGCTGAAGACTCAGATGAGTCACATTGATGTTAGGGAGTATTTCTTCAGTCAGGAAGTGGAACAACCTGGAGAGTGATGTAATGGATGTAGGATCCATACATGGCTTTAAGAAGAGATACGATATAGCTCATTGAAGAGTGAGAGAGTATATATAGTAGCGACCAGCAAAGAGGCACGGCCAGAGCAATGAATCGGACTACAACCACAAAAGGTAAGTGCGTGCACACATACACACACACACACACACACACACACACACACACACACACACACACACACACACACACACACACACACACACATTTCAGAATGGGGTTTAAGATATATTTCTCTTTTTTTTCTCCAAAACTACTGTTAGACTTGAATTTATCTTCGTACAAAGTTATAATATATATAAATATATATAAATATATATATATATGTCGTGCCGAATAGGCAGAACTTGCGATCTTGGCTTAAATAGCAACGCTCATCTTGCCATATATGACAAGCGAAAATTTGTGTATGCAATAATTTCGACAAAATCACTCTGAACCTAATGAAAAAAAATATATTTCACTGTGTTTAAGTATTAAATTACTGTAAACGTATTTAAAATATATTTAGTTGGTTTAGGCTAAAATAAATTGCGCTTAAAAAAACCATACCCCGGCCGGGATTGAACCCTTGGTCAGAGAGTCTCAAAACTCCAGACAGTCGCGTTATTACGATTTCGTGAGTCAGTTAAATTGCGCTTGTTATTATAAGGTTAGGTAAGTTTCATAAGATTCTTTTGGTGCAAAATTAAACATTTTTACATTAACATTAATGAAAAAAAATATATCTTTAAACGTATAAGAGAAAATTTTAGAAAGGACTTAATTTTAAATGAGTTCTTGCTAATTGACCAGTTTTACATATTCGGCACGACATATATATATATATATATATATATATATATATATATATTATATATATATATATATATATATTATATATATATATTTAATTGATAGGGAATCCAACCTTAGCTGGATGGACCCTACTCAAGAAGAATGAATGTATTTCAGGGGAAATAGCTAAGGTCCACCAGCTTATTGAATGGATTTCCCTCATCCTCAAAGACAATTTTGATAGTACTCAGGGAAAACTTTTAATCGAGCTTTAGAATATTCATTCTCAAACACCAAATTTGATATCAATGGTAAAATTTATTAATAGATATAATTTACCCTCCAGCTCACCTCCAAAGCTGAACGCGAGCCAAGTGTACAGCAAGCATTTTCCCTCTGGATGGCCACGCTGAGGAGCTGGAACATGAAAATGGCTGCCCTTGGGTCCCTGGTGGTGTCGATGAGTCTGGAGCCCAATTCTTAAAGGAAACGTGTGGCATTTTTCCCCATGATCCCAAGGTCTCTGATCCCACTGGGACAAATTGATACTGTTGGCTTATGTCCCTGTACTTGCTGATCTTGTACTCCTCCCTGTGGTCAGCAGCTCCTCCCTGTCGCCCGACACTATGACGGATATAGGTGTCAGCCAGTGTGGACACACAGGTATAGTCCCATGCTAAGAGCTTGCCATTCTTTCAAGGATAGATGGTGATCCCATCTGGACAGTTTGCTGGGTTGTGGGTTTTGTTGGCTGTTTATGATCGGGGCTCCCTCTCGGCTGGGCATCCAGCTGTAGCCCTTGGTTTTGGAACAGCTAAGACCATGTAGACCATATTGGTCAGTTTGCGCTTTTCCGCAAATACACGTATATTCCATGTGAATTGGGGCAGCGAGGTGCAGAGCCACTGCTATACAGAGGGTCTTAGGGTCGAGGCGTGTTCCCATTGCCGATATGGGAACTGTTTGGAGGAAGTCCCCGGAGTGATGTGTGCTCACAGCCTGGAGATGGGCAGTCTCTCTGTCTGATGTTACAGCCCTGAGCATGCTGGCAAGCACCTTTTCAGTGATCGGGCCATCCCAGCTTGACCGTTAGCCAGTGCTGCACCATAGTCGTGGAGAATCTCCACGACTACGGTGCTCTTTGCACCTACTGCTAGGCTGAGGGACTGATCACCTCATCTTCTGTACATAGTTCCACTGTCTTCAAGTTATGTTCTGGAATTTGTATTGATAAAGCCACTGGATGGCGAAACGTCTACAATAAAGATACCCAGATGTTGCACATGTGTCTTAATTTCATCTTGTCGGTATTGTATACCATTCTTGTATGTCCTGTAGTTGGCATTTCCGGGTGGGTGTTTGTCGCCCTAGAGGGGAGACGGATGAGGTTGTCATCCCTCGGGAATGCATTTATTGCCCTAATAACTGTTGCTAGTGACTTGTCCCTCCTTGGTGGGACAGCCAAACAGGCATTGCCAAAAAGCAGGAGGTTGTGCCAGGATCTGTTGTTTGAAGGAGTATCGTTGACTTTCTTCAGAAGGTCAGTGAATTTGCTAGCGGCTTGAGGCTAGGCTGCTTTGGGAATGTGTGTCAGAGTCCTGGTGGATGTTAATTTGATTGCAGATTTGAGGTAGTTTGTAGAGGTGAAGTCACGGTAGCTGTCAACGCTGTCTGCTGGGAGGGGCTGTTGGGTGTTCTTATTTGGAGCTCTCCTGGAGCCTAGACATCCATTGTGAGCACGAATGTTGGCAGATGAAGGATTGAGTGCACATTCCCTGTAACACACCCGGCAGATGCCTCGTGAACGACGGCTTTGGCTGTCATGAAGATTCCTGGGAACCCTGGACTTCTTGTGACATTGCTTACATCGTGGGAGTGGGAGGGCACCAGCTGTGGGGTACTGGGTGAAGGACAGCATGGATGCATGGGGGATGAGGGTGGGGAGTAGCGAGCGGCAGAGCTAGTAATTGGTGGGGCACTAAACGGCAACACCTTTGGTCAGGAAGTCAGTGGGCCTATGCCAGGATGAGGGGAGGGGATCAAGGATGGAGGGAGGGGGGAGTGGCCCTGTGTGTTCACTAAAGATGCACATCACTGGCTAACTTTTGCTAATTGTTATACACTTATTATTCCATTTAGAAATAAACCCTAGCCATTTGGCACACTAATCACCACGACTCTCACTATTAACCAAGGTGGTGTTCTGTTCAGCATCCAATGACGGTGTCGTGAGTGACCACTTCCACCCCCGACCCCGGCCAGACACAGAGGTAAACAAAACCTCCTCCACACCACTGCTGGCAGGATCCCCTCTATGCCCCCCAGTACTCCCCAAATCCCAACATGCACACTGCACTTTCACTGATATAGAAGCAACGGTCTGATGCAGAGGATTGTCACAGCTGTAATCTCCAGTGGATACTCACGATGATGTCTCCCGAAACTGGCCCTTATAAACCATGTTGGTTCTTGGTTTGCACACAAAATGTATGGAACACCACAAACTGTCTCCCTCCTCGTCGGCAAGCATGTATGTATATATATATTATATATATATATATATATATATATATATATATATATATATATATATATATATATATATATATATATATATGTTATCAAGAAGGAACACAGGAAAACACGAATTTTTTTTATTGATGCTAATTTACACACACAGCACGAGCTTAGTACTGCATCTTGGATATATTTCTTTTACTGGTGAAATGAGGCAGATGTGAGGCAAATTTGAGACAGGTGAGAGGCAGGTATGAGGCATGATGAAAAAAGTGAATAACAGGTGTGAGGCAGTAATAAGGCAGTGTGAGGAGGTGGAAGGCAAGCATGAGGCAGTTGTGAAGCAGTTGTGAAGTATGTGTAAGGCAGGGAAGGTGTGACACTAGTGTGAAGCAAGCGGGAGGAAAATATTACATTGGTTAAATAGTAAGTATAGAATGATTATACATTTTTTATTGCAAAGTATAAAGACCCACGTCCCCCCCCCCTCATCCCCCAACTCAAAACATAAAGTTAAAACACACACATGTACACACGTGAACCACGCACATGCTCATGTGCACAGGTTGAGGCATACAGGTGTTTACAAATGCATCCAGGCACACAAGTGCTCTGGGTACAAATAAATTCAAAGTTTTTCATTTGCACCTCTGTGCAGGAATGTACAGTGGTGCACAAATACACATGAATGCTCATAAATTTATATTGTAGGGTGTGTCAAAGTATCAGAATTGGCGGGTAACGGAAAAGTTTACGGTAGCGGTATCGTTGAAGAAACTGCCGATACCAGCCGATATTTTAAAATGTTACATGTGTGCTTCAAAATAAAAAAAAATTAATACAGTTTGATGATTGTAAGAGTTACACATGATGGAAGGAAGGAAGGAAGCACTAGAAATGATATGATAATATTCAAAGTATTGTGAGGAACTGACAGACCGGATAGTGAGAGATGGCTGAAGAGACGGGAAAAAGGAACACGAGGTCTCAATTGGAAGTTAAAAACAGCTGATTCATAAGGATGCTATGAAGTATTTCTTCAGTCTTAGAGTATCCAGAAGGGGAACGATCTGAACAGAGGTGCGGTAGAAGTAGGATCCATATACAGCTTCATGAGGTACGATAAGGCTCTTGAAGCCAGGGCAAAGAAGAACCCAGGAGCGACTAGCGAAGAGGCGGGGTTAGGAGCTGAAACACACAAACACACACGCATCTCTCACACACATTTACTTATAAACATTCGGTATTAATTAAGACAGCAGAAACAGGAGGAGTGGCACTGTTAATTAGATATAAATAGTTTTAAAAAGGTGAGAGGAAGAAACAGACTATTGGAAAACGATTTCATAGTGTGCTTAGTTAAGACTTTGACATACAACCCGCCACCTAGTCATAGGAGACCGGGTGAGGAATGTAAACACAACCGATCAATGGTTGACGTCATGGAAAAACCTGCCAGGAGTGAATTTAAGGGTAAAGCGAAGTTTACCCTTAAATGGGAGATTTCAGCCATAGCAAAATATACTGGAAGAACTGAGACTCACATGGGGGACTGGAAACGTTAATGAAGGTGATCAGAAAATTAACTTGGAGTCAGCACGTTAAGAACATGACGAAGAGAGAGAGAGAGAGTAGATGAAGTGCCAGTAAGACAGGACCCAGTATTTACCGAAAGTATATCTGATGTAGGTGAGATATAATATGAGCTCTCTGGGCGCTAGTGATCATGCGATCCTCGACTTAGAGAACCAGCTGGAAAGTCAGACTTTAGTTGGGGGGCTTTGAGGTGTTGAGATAGTTCCTGAATGAAGTGGAATGAGACAGTAATTGGATGTTAAATTAGTGGATGAGATGAACGAAGCTGGAAAATGCAAGGAATCTAAGACCTTCATACCAAGAAGATGCAGAAACAACCAGACATGCTAGGAGGCCAAAAAAGAAAATGAAAAAGTATGAGTGGGAAAAAATGCAGAAAGAAAAGAACTGATGAGAATAGAAAAGTGAGTAGATTGGACAGGAACGAATATGCTAGAGTGTGAAGTGAGGCTGAGGCAATTTGAGTGGCAAATCAAGCATTGCCAGTCTGAACTGAAACTTCTTCAAATCGACACCAAGAAGAAAGACTACAGTACAGGGGTAGGATCAATATGATTGGAAACAGGGTATTGACTAGGATGACAGAGGCTGTAAATTTTACTCAAAGAGAAAGACCTATGAGTGAGTATAATGCCAGAGGCTCACATCAGCTAAATAACTTCTGCAGCCAATGCTAGTTTGGCAAATCTAAGAGTAACCTTCAGGAATCTCGACAGAGTCATTGAGGGTCTTTTATGCAACATGTGTTAGGCCCATTTTGAAGTAAGCACCACCAGTACGGAACTCACATCAGAATAATCATGCTAGTTAAGTAACTGGAGAACATGCAAGTATACATTAAGACTTGTTCCAGAGTTAGGGAGCATGTGGTACGCGAGAGGCTAACGGAACTGTACCTAACGACATTGGAGGACAAACGACCTAGGGAGTACAAGATAGCATACAAAATACTCAAGGAGAATTGATAAGGTTGACAAGAATAAGCACTTTGAGAGGCGAGAAACGGGAATTCTGGGACACAGCTCGAAGATAAGTTCACAGATGAGCCACGGGGATGTAAGGAAGTATTTATTCGTCAGGAAGTGTAATAATTTTGGTGAGGGGAAAAAGTGTTTAAGAACAGGTACCATAGGGCTTATGAGGCTAAGATGGGGCGAATCTGAAGAGTGGCAAGTTGTGGCAGGGGTGGGATCTGAGAATAGAGCCCCTGCACACTCAAATAGGTGAGCGTGCTCACAGACCACACACACACACACACACACACCACACACACACACACACACACACACACACACACACACACACACAAATATCTGCAGCCAATGCTCGTTTGGCAAACCTAAGAGTAACCTTCAGGAATCTCAGGAGTCACACGCCATTTAAGATGATCAGAAGAGTGGTAAAGTACCTGAATGGCAGTGATTTTCATAAAAGGTAACCAGCATCGGTTTAAAGGTAGTAAATCCTGTCTTACTAACCTACTAAAGATCTATAAGAGAAGAGAAGGGGGTGAGAGGGATTGGTAGGAAGAGATGCCGTTATGGTGAATTGACAAGCGGACTTCTGCAAGGATCAGTACTGTTTCTGATGTATGTGAATGACGTACCAGATGAGACTGGGAGATGTGTCACTGTTTTCCGACGGTGTAAAACTAACGAGGACAAGGAAAGGCTATAAATGGATCTGGACAAACTGCAGAATTTGCCAAATAAGTTCATACTTGAAGTTAACACCAGCAAATGCAATGTTATGAAGATTGGGAAGGAGCAAGAAGACCAGACACAGAGTCGAAAGACAGACTTCAGCCCCAAAGAGAAAGACCAAGTGCCAAATGTATCACTGGAGGCACATATCGACCGGATAACTTTTTCAACCAATTCTCGTATGGCAAATCTAAGAGAAGCAGTCAAGGCCCATTCAGGCCCATATTAGAATACTCATCACTAACATGGAACCAACACCTGATAAATCATGTAAAGAAACTGGAGAACGTGCAGAGGTATAAAACTAGACTGGTCTCAGAGTTAATGGGTATACACCTAAGAGAAGAGGCTAAATTAAATGAACCTGATGCCATTATAAGAAAACTGAACAAGGGGAGACATGATAGCACTGCCCAAAATACTCAGGAGAATTTATAGGGAAGACAGAGATACATTGTTTGGGAGTCGAGAAACAGGTACATGTGAGGCATAGTTGGAAGCTAAAGCTCTAGATATTTCAGAGAGATATCAGGAAGTATTTCTTCAGCCTCAAGGCGGTCAGGAAGTGGAATGACTTTGACAACAGGCAAGACAGGGCCTACGGGCTTGGGGGCGTTGTTCTGGCAAATGGAAAATTGAGAGGCAAGACCAGGAACTAAGACTCGACCCCTGCAACCCAATATAAGTACAGTATACAAAGTCACATGTGGCTCAGCGAGAACTTTCAGAAAACTGTGTTTTCACCAATGCCATTACTAGGATCCCACACAGCATCGCACATCACCATTATTATACAAGAAACAATGAATGAATTCAACCTACCAACTTTCAAAATTCATTTGAAAGCACAAGTATCAATTTCCATTGATTGCAATAAAGCAATTTTTTCATATATCAAACTGTGCCCTTTATAATACAACTTTTACTCGCAATTGATTACCAATTATATCTTCGTCTGATTAAAAAAATACATAGATATTACCGCATTTTTCATCAGTTTTCATCAGTTTTTCATCAGTGTTATTAATTAGGTACCCTTGGTGAGGGGTACCTAATAAATAACATTGTGATATAGACGAAATTAAGTTATTTGATATTTAAACTTCCTGGCATATTTTAATACCTACTAAGCATGGTTATGATAATAGTGAAAACGGAAATATAGGACGTGTATGGGTATTGGCCGATAATTGGATATCGGTTTCGGTATCGGCAAACATATTGGTATCGTCCCATCCATAATATACTGATACACCAAAATTCATAAGCTTGCACATAAATACTGAAGACACACACATTCTCATAGGTGCACACAAATGTGCAATGGTGCACATAGATGCACACAGTTTAATATAATTAGGTACGTGTGAAAATAAATTTATTTGGGTTGACGTGAGGATGTTCACATAGATGTACATGGATCACATAGATGCACACGTGCACATAAAGGTACACAGGTGCTCATAAATGCTCACGGGTGCACACAAATGCATACGGGCGCACACTGATGTACGTGAATGTATGGACATGCATAGAGATGCACGAAAGATTAGGTTGATATACAAGTAAACATGTGCTCTGACATGCGCTCATGAGCACTTACATGTTCACTCATGTATACATGCATGTATCAGAGCTGCAGCACCAGCAGCAGCACCGCCAGCACCACCACCCAGCACCACCACCAACGTCATTCAGTACTCAGTAAAAGCGCCACAACACATAACATCGCTAACACATTACCCACTGTTACCACCATTACCATCGTCACTACCCCATCCATTATCACCACTACCCATTAATTACCAACGTCACTATCCAATCCATTACCAACGTCACTACCCAATCCATTATCATCGCCACTACCCCATCCATTACTATCACCACTACATCCATTACCAACGTCACTACCCCATCCATTACCATCACCACTACCCCTATCCATTACCAACGTCACTCTCGTTTACTCTCCAACACCTTCAACTCCACTACCACTGCTGTTACCATCACTTCACTACCTCCACCACCATCCTGGTGTGTGGATCAGTGGTCTTAATATAATAAACAGTTGGTTAAAACTAAAAGATGGATAACCTAACTTTAAGTCACTGCAGAGAAAAGTATTCCAGTAATGCAAAACCCCAGCCTCTGAACGTGAAATGAATAGTGCACAGTGCGTCACTAGCTTCTAATGTAATTAAATAAATATTAGCATTCAAGATTTGAAGAGATTCAGAGAGATATTCACAAATTATCACATAAACACTATTCAAAATTTCTGTAAATGGAAAATTAATACAATCTCAATCAAAAACGAAGTCATATCTTCCACTATACAATACCTGCTTTCGAAAACAAACTGATGAGGTATTCTGTTATCTCAGAGAAACCAATGTTCTTAAATATACAGACGTAGAAGTAGAGAACAGGATGAGGTTGGAGCCATCTCTCTCTCTCTCTCTCTCTCTCTCTCTCTCTCTCTCTCTCTCTCGCTCTCTCGCTCTTTTTTTTTTTTTTTACACAGGGTTTGACAAGGTTAAGGATCCCTAGCTTTATTGACAGCTATTTAAAGGTTAAGGATTCCTAACTTTATTGGCAAGCTAAGAGCTGTTACCTAGATCAGCTCATTTGAAAGCATTTTTATTGTTATGAGACATACAAGTAGGGAACAGGATGAAGTTGGAGCCATCTGTGGGCCAGCATTTTCATTTGATCAACTGACTTATCTCTCTCTCCTCTCTCTCTCTCTCTCTCTCTCTCTTCTCTCTCATGTTTACCTGGAGTTTACCTGGGGGAGAGTTTCGGGGGTCAACCCCCCCGCGGCCCGGTCTGGGGACCAGGCCTCCGGGGTGGATCAGCGCCTGATCAACCAGGCTGTTGCTGCTGGCTGCACCCCAAACCAACGTACGAGCCACAGCCGGAATGTTTTTTTCGGGTTTTATTGTTCAAATTTAAAGTCAAGTGAACTGAAAACTCGCACAATTTTTCACATAAGTCCCAAATATTATCATCTCCTAAGTTTATTCCATATAAATAAAAAAAATTTATGGACCAGTAAAGGTTAAAATCAATCTGAACTTTTCTCTAAGTAAAGTTTATCAACTTGTCAACTGCATAAATGGCATATTTGTTTCCCGGGGATGTTGAGGGCGCACATATGTACACATAAAGGGAGATTATGTAGCTTTAACATTTGGCAGGTTTAACATTATGTGGGTTTAACATTATGTGGGTTTAACATTATGTAGGTTTAACATTATGTAGGTTTAACATTATGTAGGTTTAAATTATGTAGGTTTAACATTAGTAGGTTTAACATTATGCAGTTTAACAAAATGTAGGCTTAAATTATGTAGGTTTAACATTATGTAGGGGTTTTAAAATTATGTGGTCTAACATTATGTAGGTTTAACATTATGTAGGTTTAACATTATGTAGGTCTAACATTATGTAGGTTTACAATTATGTAGGTTTTAACATTATGTAGGTTTAACATTATGTAGGTTTTTCATTATGTAGGTGTAAGATTATGTAGGTGTAACATTATGTAGGTTTTAACCCCCTTATGTAGGTTTAACATTATGTAGGTTTAATATTTTGTAGGTTTACATTATGTAGGTTTAACATTATGTAGATTTAAATTATGTAGGTTTAAATTATGTAGGTTTTAACATTATGTAGGTTTAAAATTATGTAGGCTTAAACATTATGTAGGCTTAACATTATGTAGGCTTAAAAATTTTTGTAGGTTTAACATTATGTAAGTTTAACATTTTGTAGGTTTAAATTTGTAGGTTTAACAATTTTGTAGGCTTAACATTATGTAGGCTTAACATTATATAGGTTTAACATTATGTAAGTTTAACATTATGTAGGTTTAACATTATGTAAGTTTAACATTATGTAGGTTTAACATTATGTAGGTTTAACAATATGTAGGCTTAACATTATGTAAGTTTAACATAATGTAGGTTTAAAATAATGTAGGTTTAACATTATGTAAGTTTAACATTATGTAGGTTTAAACAATCTTCGTTTATTTCAGACACAACATTGAATAAAATATTGCCACATTAAAACCTTCTCAAGGTAAACCCAAGACGACGCTTCCTTGGAGAGAAACACATCAGCACTACAAGTTACAACCCGACCAGAAGAACTATTGAGAATCCAACAATGTTCCATTTCATGGGATAAAACAGCCAGTGAAGCTTGATGCTGCTCTGAACGGTTTCATTTTAATCAGGGGTAAAGCCCTAAACACGTAGGGGGTTATGTGGAATGGGAAGCTTTCAGCTTCGATCCAAAAATGAAGAGGATATATCCAGTCCCTTAGATCAAGAGCCTCCATCAGCGTCACTGAATAAAGCATTAATGATGAATAATTCTCTGTCACTTCCTGATTAAAAGTTGCAAAATGGCACCTGAAACATAACATAAATAAGGAACACTGTATCAGGCCTACTGGCCCATGCAAGGCAAGTCCAATTCTCCTACCAGCTTAAGCCAATGCCTTAGCCTAGTCATGTCAGGTAAGTTCACTTAGTCAGGTCCAACTCACACCCACTCAAGTATTTATCTAACCTATTTTTAAAACTACACAGCGTCTTAGCTTCTATGACGGTACTCGGGAGTTTGTTCCACTCATCCACAATTCTATTACCAAAATTCCAATCTTCTAAGTAAGATACACGAGAGCTAAAATTTTGAAGCTAATCAGAAGAGGTTTTTTTGAAACTTTCTCTCCGAAATCAATTTTGGAAATGGTCTTCACAAGAACTGAGCTGAAGGCACCGGCGTTCGAGAATTGTTCCACGATACTTCACCCGGTAATGGTTTAGAAAGACACGTAAGCAAACACTATAACATATTTATTAGAAAACGTTTCGGTCCTGGGACCTTGATCACTTCTAACATACAGAGGTAGAAAGACATTATATATATAGGCGGAGAGTGAGATATGACGCACGTGACCCGAGGAATGTCATAAGAACATAAGAATGGAGGAACACTGTAGAAGGCGTACTGACCCATGCGGGGCAGGTCCTTATCAAAACAACCTCTACCTATGATGAGGACGGGTAGACGATGAAATCATGTGACTCCTGTGTTGTTGGGTTGGTGCTGCTTAAGTATCATGTATGCCAATGTTTTTGAAATTTTGTAGTTTCCAGTGTTGCGTTCTATAGTGTCGGTGACGGCGATTAGTGAGGCTTCTAGGCACCGTCGGCGTCTGAGGTCTGGTTCGGTGAGAACGAGTTGTGCCTCATTCCAGTTCATCAAATGCCCCGTGGAGTCTCTGTGGAGGACACAGGCGTACCTGTGTCCTCCTCATTCTCCTCTCCTTACGCCTTCCTCTTTGTATTGGACTGATGAAGCCACTGTGTGGCGAAACGTTTCCTGAATAAAGATTCCCATATGCTGCATAAGTGTCTCAATCTTCAACTTGTCGGTTTTTCAAACCATTCATCACAATAAATATGTTATAGTGTTTGCTTACGTGTCTTTCTAAACCAACTTGTCGGTATTTATTACCAAGGTTTATATCACCCGGTAATAAATACCTTGTTTCAGAATTTGAAACCGGTTGGTAATAGACATTCTGAAACTATTAAAATAGTTTTTTTTTTTAGATAATTAGTACGAGACGACAAGATTAACTAACAATGATCCGGCTCCAGCATTAATTCCTGTAGGTGTCCCGTAGCTCCATCGCTAGCTCACTCAACTCACACACTAAGGTCAAGAGATCGAATTCCCGTTACGGCTGGAAAACATGAGGGACGATGCTGTGAACACTAACTCCAAGGCCGAGGAACTGATTACCTCATCTTTTGTATATAGTTCTACTGTCTTCCTATTATGTCCTAGAATCTGTATTGATAAAGCCACTGGATGGCGAAACGTCTACAATAAAGATATCCGGATGTTGCACATGTGTCTTAACTTTCATGAGGGACGTGTTTCCATAAGACACTTGCTGTCCCTGTTCATCCGTCAGTTTAAAATGGGTACCTGAGAGTTAGTCGATTGGTGTGAGTCGCATCCTGGGACAAAACTGGCCTAATTTGCCCGAAATGCTCTGCATAGCAAAGAGTTTTCTATATAGTACTATGTCACTGATGTCATCTATGGTCTGTATACCTTGTACAATAATAAATCTATTATTATTATGTTAGTAGTAAATAACGGCTCACTAAACTCGTATGTATCTTCCCTATGAGGATAGACTGAGGCCCTGAATCTGCACTCTCTCGAAAGGCGTAGAATTAGGGAGGATGTGATTGAGGTGTACAAATGGAAAACAGGAATAAATAATTTTTTTTTTTTTTTTTATTATCACACCGGCCGATTCCCACCAAGGCAGGGTGGCCCGAAAAAGAAAAACTTTCACCATCATTCACTCCATCACTGTCTTGCCAGAAGGGTGCTTTACACTACAGTTTTTAAACTGCAACATTAACACCCCTCCTTCAGAGTGCAGGCACTGTACTTCCCATCTCCAGGACTCAAGTCCGGCCTGCCGGTTTCCCTGAATCCCTTCATAAATGTTACTTTGCTCACACTCCAACAGCACGTCAAGTATTAAAAACCATTTGTCTCCATTCACTCCTATCAAACACGCTCACGCATGCCTGCTGGAAGTCCAAGCCCCTCGCACACAAAACCTCCTTTACCCCCTCCCTCCAACCCTTCCTAGGCCGACCCCTACCCCGCCTTCCTTCCACTACAGACTGATACACTCTTGAAGTCATTCTGTTTCGCTCCATTCTCTCTACATGTCCGAACCACCTCAACAACCCTTCCTCAGCCCTCTGGGGATGTAAATAGCGTGCTGAAAATTTCCAGCCAAGACAGGACTCGTAGCAATGGTTTCAAGTTGGAAAAATTCAGATTCAGGAAGGATATAGGAAAGCACTGGTTTGGTAATAGAGTTGTGGATGAGTGGAACAAACTCCCGAGTACTGTTATTCAGGCTAAAACGTTATGTAGTTTTAAAAATAGGTTAGATAAATACATGAGTGGGTGTGGGGGGTGTGAGTTGGACCTGACTAGCTTGTGCTGCTGGGTCTGGTGCCGTGCTCCATCCTTGAGTGGAGGTGACCAGATTGGGTGGGTCATTGGGCTAATCCGGGGGGGGGGACATGGACCTGCTCCGCATGGGTCAGTAGGCCTGTTGCAGTGTTCCTTCTTTCTTATGTTCTTATGTATGAAAATTAAAACTGCTATAAAAACTAAACTTAATCAATATTTCTCACTGTTTTGAAGTTCTATTCTATTTCAAATTCCCTAAAATCGTCTAAACAAATACATCTTATTTTAAATTTTTTTAAGAAATCCCAATTTCATAATAAAAATGATAAAATTGGCAAATTTGTTGGTAAGTAAAACAAATTCAACGAAAAAAAAAATGTTTCTAGGCAAGATAGTTTATCTCTTATATTTTGAAAATTAACGAGAAAAAAAAACATTCTCAAGTTACTACACAGAAACCAATTTAGTTACGATTGGCAATTTAAAATCTACATAACTTAAAACGATTATCAACATTTTTTTGTAATCAAGCTCATCAACAGTGCAAGTTTGAGTACAGACCTGAGGACAGTTGGTCCCAAAGATGAGGAGGTACTTGTACCTCCTCCCATGGCAGACTTAGGTCTCGGGATCCTCCCATGGCAGACTTAGGTCTCGGGATCCTCCCATGGCAGACTTAGGTCTCGGGATCCTCCCATGGCAGACTTAGGTCTCGGGATCCTCCCATGGCAGACTTAGGTCTCGAGATCCTCCCATAGCAGACTTAGGTCTCGAGATCCTCCCATGGCAGACTTAGGTCTCGAGATGCTCCCATGGCAGACTTAGGTCTCGAGATCCTCCCATGGCAGACTTAGGTCTCGGGATCCTCCCATGGCAGACTTAGGTCTCGGGATCCTCCCATGGCAGACTTAGGTCTCGGGATCCTCCCATGGCAGACTTAGGTCTCGAGATCCTTGTAGACAGCAGAACAGCAATAACATCCTCCCATGGCAGACTTAGGTCTCGAGATCCTCCCATGGCAGACTTAGGTCTCGAGATCCTCCCATGGCAGACTTAGGTCTCGAGATCCTCCCATGGCAGACTTAGGTCTCGAGATCCTCCCATGGCAGACTTAGGTCTCGAGATCCTCCCATGGCAGACTTAGGTCTCGAGATCCTCCCATGGCAGACTTAGGTCTCGAGATCCTCCCATGGCAGACTTAGGTCTCGAGATCCTCCCATGGCAGACTTAGGTCTCGAGATCCTCCCATGGCAGACTTAGGTCTCGAGATCCTCCCATGGCAGACTTAGGTCTCGAGATGCTCCCATGGCAGACTTAGGTCTCGAGATGCTCCCATGGCAGACTTAGGTCTCGAGATCCTCCCATGGCAGACTTAGGTCTCGGGATCCTCCCATGGCAGACTTAGGTCTCGAGATCCTCCCATGGCAGACTTAGGTCTCGAGATGCTCCCATGGCAGACTTAGGTCTCGAGATCCTCCCATGGCAGACTTAGGTCTCGGGATCCTCCCATGGCAGACTTAGGTCTCGGGATCCTCCCATGGCAGACTTAGGTCTCGAGATCCTCCCATGGCAGACTTAGGTCTCGAGATCCTCCCATGGCAGACTTAGGTCTCGAGATGCTCCCATGGCAGACTTAGGTCTCGAGATCTTCCCATGGCAGACTTAGGTCTCGGGATCCTCCCATGGCAGACTTAGGTCTCGGGATCCTCCCATGGCAGACTTAGGTCTCGAGATCCTCCCATGGCAGACTTAGGTCTCGAGATCCTCCCATGGCAGACTTAGGTCTCGAGATCCTCCCATGGCAGACTTAGGTCTCGAGATCCTCCCATGGCAGACTTAGGTCTCGAGATGCTCCCATGGCAGACTTAGGTCTCGAGATACTCCCCAGATAGGGAGTCAAGGCCGGGTCACCACTACTTGGAAAAGACCCGGGCCGGGAGAGTACCGGCGAATAAAAAAAAAATAACAACAGAGTACCGGCGAATAATAAAAAATAGACAGTATTCTCCAAAAATTACTCTGAATCCAAAATTTTTAACATTTTCATTTCAATTTCAAGTTTGTACTAAACTTATTAACTTACTGGAAGTCAATTCACCAGCATTAATAATTTGAAGCCAATATGATGATGCATTCTTTAGCTGAGTGGAAATCAAAATCACTATTACTTTCCATTCGAAAAATGCATTCAAAAAACACAAGGGTTGAAATTTTAATGTCAGTCAGAAGGAATATTCTCTGTCTCACGAATTTCAAGGATTCGAAGTAGTGTAAACTGATTTTGAACAGTGATATGCATTATTATTATTATTATTATTATTATTATTATTATAATCAAGGGGGAAGCGCTAAACCCGGAGGATTATACAGCGCCTGGGGGGGGGGGATGTGGAAGGAATTCAAGCTTAATTTGGGGAACTGGAGCACAGATCCAATTCCCTAAATCAAGAGCCCCTCACCAACATCAAGGAACCTTCCTTGAGGGGACAGTGATATGCAAACGCACAATTTAAACTTAATGGGCAGTATCCTGGCTCTAAGTTATATCCACCATTAAATTCCGAAGCCATTTACTAGAGGTAGACTCAAACATAAATTATATGATTTAACTGGAATACGCTATTTTGCGTATAAAATTTCACTCTCCGCCATTCGTCTAATTAAAGGCGCCTTTTTTTTTTTTTTGAACGTCTAAGGTTTTGAACGTTATAAGAGCCGTTTCATCATACTAGAAATGGGTTCTACAGCTCTGATAGTTGGGTAGTTTGAAGATAAACAAAATAAGATTCTTCCTTCAGGCAACTGTTTTTATATCCTCGTTCGGGGATGTGAAATAACAGAACGTCTTCTAGGGGTAACAATAATGCCAGTAAATTAATGAATCAAGGGAAGGGTGATGGGAAGAGTTCAGGTAATAATGGGAATGGTGATGGGAACTGTGCAGATGATAGTAAAATGGTGACGGGGCAGGTAGGGTAATAGTGGGAATGATAATGGGAAGACAGTAATTATTGGCAATAGTTTTAGGAATAGGCAAAATAAATTAGAAAGAGTGATGTGAGCGCTTAATAATGAGAACTCTGATAATCCATCAGGAATCACGATAATGCTACCAGAAACTGACCAGAAATAGCAATGGTGATGGGAAATGGACGGAAATAGAAATATTGATGAGAACAGGTCAAATAATGGAGATGAGAGAAGGACATGGGAAAAGGACAAGAATATTTAGAATTCTTATGGTAGCAGATCATGGGATTGAAGAAATGCTCATGGTAACAGGTCATGAATGATGCAAATATTGATAATGAGAACTCATGAATATTTAAGGTAACTGATGGGAACAGGTAGGGAATATTTTGAAAGTTGGCAGGATATGGTGAGAGGATGGAGGGTATGTTGGTGACAGTCTTACAAGACACACTACAGTCTTACAAGACTCACTACAGTCTTACAAGACACACTACAGTCTTACAAGACACACTACAGTCTTACAGGACACAATACAGTCCTACAAGACACACTACAGTCTTTCAAGACACACTACAGTCTTACAAGACACACTACAGTCCTACAAGACACACTACAGTCTTTCAAGACACACTACAGTCTTACAAGACACACTACAGTCTTACAAGACACACTACAGTCTTTCAAGACACACTACAGTCTTACAAGACTGTACTTGGGAGTTTGTTCCACTCATCCACAACTCTATTACCAAACCAGTACTTTCCTATATCCTTCCTGAATCTGAATTTTTCCAACTTAAAACCATTGCTGCGAGTCCTGTCTAGGCTAGATATTTTCAGCACACTATTTACATCCCCTTTATTTATTCCTGTCTTCCATTTATACACCTCAATCATATCCCCCCTAATTCTACGTCTTTCTAGAGAGTGCAGTTTCAGGGCCCTTAGTCTATCCTCATAGGGAAGGTTTCTGATACATGGGATCAACTTTGTCATCCTCCTTTGTACATTTTCCAGAGAATTTATATCCATTCTGTAATACGGTGACCAAAACTGTGCAGCATAATCTAAATGAGGCCTAACCAAGGATGTATAGAGTTGAACAACCTGAGGACTCCTATTATTTATGCTTCTTGATATGAAGCCAAGGATTCTATTAGCTTTATTGCGAACACTTATGCACTGTTGTCTTGGTTTCAGATTACTGCTAACCAGAACTCCTAAATCTTTTTCGCAATCCGTAATATTAAGATCTACATTATTTAGTTTATATGTGGCATGGTTATTGTCCTGTCCAACATTTAGAACTTTGCATTTGTCTATATTAAACTGCATCTGCCACTTCTCCGACCACTGCATCAGTCTATTCAAATCTTCCTGGAGTGCTCGAATGTCCTCGTCAGAATGAATTCGACGGCCTATTTTGGTGTCATCGGCAAACTTACCGATGTCGCTCTTTATGCCCTCATCTATGTCGTTTATGTAGATTGTGAACAGCAGGGGGCCCAACACTGACCCCTGTGGAACACCGCTCGTGACGCTTCCCCACTCTGATTTCTCCCCATTTATGCAAACTCTCTGCTGCCTATTTGTCAACCATGCCTCTATCCAGGAAAAAATTTCTCCTATTCCATGTGCTTTAATTTTCCTCAATAGTCTCTGATGTGGGACCCTGTCAAAAGCCTTACTGAAGTCCATATACACAATATCATATTCATTACCATGATCTACCTCCTCAAATACCTTAGTGAAAAAAGTTAATAAATTCGTAAGGCAGGAACGCCCCTTTGTAAAACCATGCTGAGATTCGTTGATTAATTTATGCTTTTCAAGGTGGCTACGAACTGCCTCGGCAATTATTGATTCCATAAATTTTCCCACTATGGAGGTTAGGCTTATTGGTCTATAGTTCGAAGCTAAGGACCTGTCACCTGCTTTGAAAATAGGTATCACATTTGCCATTTTCCACTTATCTGGCACCATGCCAGTTTGTAGTGATATGTGGAAAAGATTAGCCAAAGGTGTGCTAAGCTCCTCTTTACATTCCTTTAGAACCCTTGCATACAGTTCATCAGGGCCTGGGGATTTGTTAGGTTTTAATTTATCTATTTGCCTAAGGACCATGTCACTTGTGACATGATCTCCTCTGCCCAAAGAGAATAATTTACAGAGTTGAGTTCATCTGGGACGTGGGGGACGGAAGAGGAAGTAGTAGTAGTAGTAGTGGTGATGGTAGTGGTATTTGTAGTGGTACGGGTAGTGGTGGTAGTGATGGTGGTGGTGGTAGTGGTATTGGTAGTGGTGGTAGTAATGGTGGTGGTGAAGGTTCATGAGACGAGTGATATTGTGTGTTGTGATTGTGGATTACGGGTGTTGAATGTAAAAGAAAGTGGTTGTTATTGGATTATATGGTGGTGGATTGTGGTGGCTTGTGGATGGGTGGCTTGTGGATGGGTGGCTTGTGGATGGGTGGCTTGTGGATGTGAAGACATTGATGTTTAGGAATAAGCTGTTGTGAACGATAGGCTTTAGTGTTGGATGATTCTAGTCGTTGTTGAATGACAATGTTAATGATAGTGGTGGAAAGGAAGAATTAAAAATATGAACCACAGTAAGATTCTTTGCAAAAAAAAAAAAAACGAAAATCACTTACAAGCATCTGTAACACACACACCAAAAGCCATAACCAAGACTTAAATAACACTCTAAAAGTGTTGATGCAATAAATATATAGTTTTATATCGTCTTTATCGTACTTTCCTGCGGCTTAAACCGCAGGAGAGCAAATAAACACGTCCTCCAGTTAGTACAGTCCTTAACTGGAGTATTAACTGCCCAGTCAACCGCGAAGAAAACAGTGATTTTTTACCTCGAGTTCTTTCCATTCTGAAAAAATTGTCTTTGTGGAAAGGTCAGTTTTGTGATTTAAATTATTTTACTAAGGTTTAAGTTAGGTAATATTTGTCAGGAAACAGGACAAGTGTTTCCTGACGCGGGTGTTAGTCATATGATGACCTACCACTGGAGCTTTTGGTCATCTGACTGACGCCTCTTCCTGGCTTACTGGTGCTTCCTTTTAAAAATTAGTGTTATAAGTATAACCATCACTAGGGATTATTCTAATATATTCTAGTAAGGGTGTGTTTCAATCCGAACATATATCTGGGGGGAGGGCTGCGGCCCGATGGAAGGGTTGAGGCCCGATGGAAGGGTTGAGGCCCGATGGAAGGGTTGCGGCCCGATGGAAGGGTTGAGGCCCGATGGAAGGGTTGAGGCCCGATGGAAGGGTTGAGGCCCGATGGAAAGGTTGAGGCCCGATGGAAGGGTTGAGGCCCGATGGAAGGGTTGAGGCCCGATGGAAGGGTTGAGGCCCGATGGAAGGGTTGAGGCCCGATGGAAGGGTTGAGGCCCGATGGAAGGGTTGAGGCCCGATGGAAGGGTTGAGGCCCGATGGAAGGGTTGAGGCCCGATGGAAGGGTTGCGGCCCGATGGAAGGGTTGAGGCCCGATGGAAGGGTTGAGGCCCGATGGAAGGGTTGAGGCCCGATGGAAGGGTTGAGGCCCGATGGAAGGGTTGAGGCCCGATGGAAGGGTTGAGGCCCGATGGAAGGGTTGAGGCCCGATGGAAGGGTTGAGGCCCGATGGAAGGGTTGAGGCCCGATGGAAGGGTTGAGGCCCGATGGAAGGGTTGAGGCCCGAGATGGTCGAATATGTGGATTCATTATTTTTCTAGTGTAATGAACGTTAGAACATTGTTCCTTGATAGGAATAAAAAAAAATTCTACACTTCTAGCACGAACATGTCTTCTTCTAGCACGAACATGTCTTCTTCTAGCACGAACATGTCTTCTTCTAGCACGAACATGTCTTCTTCTAGCCATAGTCATTTGCTGCTTTCATTATCAAAAGATGGCAGTTGCTACTTTCCTTATCAACCATCGTTATCTTCTTATTTTACTATCTGCTACTTACATCAACTATCAATGTCACCTACTTTCATCATTTACAAACCTCATATTTACTTTCATCATCAGCTATCGTTATCCGCTACTTTCTTCAACTGCTATCGTCGTCATCTTGTCAGTGCGAGAGACTGTTTAATAAGATTGGTACATTTGTACATTTTCAGTTTTCTGTTCTCCTTTGTGTGTGTGTGTGTGTGTGTGTGTGTGTGTGTGTGTGTGTGTGTGTGTGTGTGTGTGTGTGTGTGTGTGTGTGTGTGTCGCTCTGGTCGCTTCAAAGTGCCACCTCCACATCGCTATTCACTGAAGTCTAGTCACTGAGTAGCTTCCTCGCCTTGTCGAAAACACCGTCCGTAATGATGTCACTGTCAGTCAGTTACGAAAATACGACTACTGACGTGTTCAGTTTACAGAGGTCGATGTGAACAGTAGCAACTGTGCTGTACATGCCTTTCATGACTGTTACAATTCTGTCACAGTAATATAAGGAGTAACAAAAGGTTGATCAGACCCTGATCCACCATGAGGCCTGGTCTCAGACCGAGCCACGGGGGCGTTAACCCCCGAAACCCTCTCCAGGTAAACTTCAAGGCCTTCTCTCACTCAATTTTGTTGACTCTAAATTACTATTTTTATGGAGAGCGCTAAACCCTTAGGATTTATACAACTGTTGCAGGGGGGTATGGAAGACATCAAGGCTTAATTCAGGGAACTGAAGTTGAGTTCCAGTTCCCTGGATCAAGAGATAGCTCTAGAACTGAGGAGGAAACTAATCGAAAAAAACAAATTGAAACGCCCAGGGTTTTTTTGTCACCTGACAAAAACAGTCAGTAGTAAAATTCACCTCTATTCCCAGTGCAGTTTGGACCAGCAGACAGTGAGTGGTCTCGGGTATGACATGTTCCCAGCAGACAGTGAGTGGTCTCGGGTATGACATGTTCCCAGCAGACAGTGAGTGGTCTCGGGTATGACATGTTCCCAGCAGACAGTGAGTGGTCTCGGGTATGACATGTTCCCAGCAGACAGTGAGTGGTCTCGGGTATGACATGTTCCTAGCAGACAGTGAGTGGTCTCGGGTATGACATGTTCCTAGCAGACAGTGAGTGGTCTCAGGTATGACATGTTCCCAGCAGACAGTGAGTGGTCTCAGGTATGACATGTTCCAGCAGACAGTGAGTGGTCTCGGGTATGACATGTTCCCAGCAGACAGTGAGTGGTCTCGGGTATGACATGTTCCCAGCAGACAGTGAGTGGTCTTGGGTATGACATGTTCCCAGCAGACAGTGAGTGGTCTCGGGTATGACATGTTCCCAGCAGACAGTGAGTGGTCTCGGGTATGACATGTTCCCAGCAGACAGTGAGTGGTCTCGGGTATGACATGTTCCTAGCAGACAGTGAGGGGTCTCGGGTATGACATGTTCCCAGCAGACAGTGAGTGGTCTCGAGTATGACATGTTCCTAGCAGACAGTGAGTGGTCTCGGGTATGACATGTTCCTAGCAGACAGTGAGTGGTCTCAGATATGACATGTTCCCAGCAGACAGTGAGTGGTCTCGGGTATGACATGTTCCTAGCAGACAGTGAGTGGTCTCGGGTATGACATGTTCCTAGCAGACAGTGAGTGGTCTCAGATATGACATGTTCCCAGCAGAGAGTGAGTGGTCTCGGGTATGACATGTTCCTAGCAGACAGTGAGTGGTCTCAGATAGGACATGTTCCCAGCAGACAGTGAGTGGTCTCGGGTATGACATGTTCCTAGCAGACAGTGAGTGGTCTCAGATATGACATGTTCCCAGCAGACAGTGAGTGGTCTCGGGTATGACATGTTCCTAGCAGACAGTGAGTGGTCTCAGATATGACATATTCCCAGCACACAGTGAGTGGTCTCGGGTATGACATGTTCCTAGCAGACAGTGAGTGGTCTCAGATATGACATGTTCCCAGCAGAGAGTGAGTGGTTTCAGGAATGACATGTTCCTAGCAGACAGTGAGTGGTCTCAGATATGACATGTTCCCAGCAGACAGTGAGTGGTCTCAGGTATGGCATGTTCCCAGCAGACAGTGAGTGGTCTCAGGTATGACATGTTCCCAGCAGACAGTGAGTGGTCTCGGGTATGACATGCTCCTAGCAGACAGTGAGTGGTCTCGGGTATGACATGTTCATAGCAGACAGTGAGTGGTCTCGGGTATGACATGTTCCCAGCAGACAGTGAGTGGTCTCGGGTATGACATGTTCCTAGCAGACAGTGAGTGGTCTCAGATATGACATGTTCCCAGCAGACAGTGAGTGGTCTCGGGTATGACATGTTCCTAGCAGACAGTGAGGGGTCTCGGGTATGACATGTTCCCAGCAGACAGTGAGTGGTCTCGAGTATGACATGTTCCTAGCAGACAGTGAGTGGTCTCAGATATGACATGTTCCCAGCAGACAGTGAGTGGTCTCAGGTATGGCATGTTCCCAGCAGACAGTGAGTGGTCTCAGGTATGACATGTTCCCAGCAGACAGTGAGTGGTCTCGGGTATGACATGTTCCTAGCAGACAGTGAGTGGTCTCGGGTATTACATGTTCCTAGCAGACAGTGAGTGGTCTCGGGTATGACATGTTCCCAGCAGACAGTGAGTGGTCTCGGGTATGACATGTTCCTAGCAGACAGTGAGTGGTCTCGGGTATGACATTTCCCAGCAGACAGTGAGTGGTCTCAGGTATGACATGTTCCCAGCAGACAGTGAGTGGTCTCGGGTATGACATGTTCCTAGCAGACAGTGAGTGGTCTCGGGTATGACATGTTCCTAGCAGACAGTGAGTGGTCTCGGGTATGACATGTTCCCAGCAGACAGTGAGTGGTCTCGGGTATGACATTTCCCAGCAGACAGTGAGTGGTCTCGGGTATGACATTTCCCAGCAGACAGTGAGTGGTCTCGGGTATGACATGTTCCCAACAGACAGTGAGTGGTCTCGGGTATGACATGTTCCTAGCAGACAGTGAGTGGTCTCGGGTATGACATGTTCCTAGCAGACAGTGAGTGGTCTAGGGTATGACATGTTCCCATCAGACAGTGAGTGGTCTCGGGTATGACATGTTCCTAGCAGACAGTGAGTGGTCTCGGGTATGACATGTTCCCAGCAGACAGTGAGTGGTCTCGGGTATGACATTTCCCAGCAGACAGTGAGTGGTCTCGGGTATGACATTTCCCAGCAGACAGTGAGTGGTCTCAGATATGACATGTTCCCAGCAGACACTGAGTGGTCTCGGGTATGACATGTTCCTAGCAGACAGTGAGTGGTCTCGGGTATGACATGTTCCCAGCAGACAGTGAGTGGTCTCGGGTATGACATGTTCCTAGCAGACAGTGAGTGGTCTCGGGTATGACATGTTCCCAGCAGACAGTGAGTGGTCTCGGGTATGACATTTCCCAGCAGACAGTGAGTGGTCTCGGGTATGACATTTCCCAGCAGACAGTGAGTGGTCTCGGGTATGACATGTTCCCAGCAGACAGTGAGTGGTCTCGGGTATGACATGTTCCCAGCAGACAGTGAGTGGTCTCGGGTATGACATGTTCCTAGCAGACAGTGAGTGGTCTCGGGTATGACATGTTCCTAGCGGACAGTGAGTGGTCTCGGGTATGACATGTTCCCAGCAGACAGTGAGTGGTCTCGGGTATGACATGTTCCTAGCAGACAGTGAGTGGTCTCGGTATGACATGTTCCCAGCAGACAGTGAGTGGTCTCGGGTATGACATTTCCCAGCAGACAGTGAGTGGTCTCGAGTATGACATTTCCCAGCAGACAGTGAGTGGTCTCAGGTATGACATGTTCCCAGCAGACAGTGAGTGGTCTCGGGTATGACATGTTCCTAGCAGACAGTGAGTGGTCTCGGGTATGACATGTTCCTAGCAGACAGTGAGTGGTCTCGGGCATGACATGTTCCCAGCAGACAGTGAGTGGTCTCGGGTATGACATGTTCCTAGCAGACAGTGAGTGGTCTCGGGTATGACATGTTCCCAGCAGACAGTGAGTGGTCTCGGGTATGACATTTCCCAGCAGACAGTGAGTGGTCTCGGGTATGACATGTTCCTAGCAGACAGTGAGTGGTCTCCGGTATGACATGTTCCTAGCAGACAGTGAGTGGTCTCGGGTATGACATGTTCCCAGCAGACAGTGAGTGGTCTCCGGTATGACATGTTCCCAGCAGACAGTGAGTGGTCTCGGGTATGACATGTTCCCAGCAGACAGTGAGTGGTCTCGGGTATGACATGTTCCCAGCAGACAGTGAGTGGTCTCGGGTATGACATGTTCCCAGCAGACAGTGATTGGTCTCGGATATGGCATGTTCCCAGCAGACAGTGAATGGTCTCAGGTATGACATGTTCCCAGCAGACAGTGAGTGGTCTCAGGTATGACATGTTCCCAGCAGACAGTGAGTGGTCTCAGGTATGGCATGTTCCCAGCAGACAGTGAGTGGTCTCAGATATGACATGTTCCCAGCAAACAGCGAGTCGTCTCAGATATGACATGTTACCAGCAGTGAGTGGTCTCTGGTATGACATGTTACCAGCAGACAGTAAGAGGTTTCAGATATGACATGTTACCAGCAGTGAGTGGTCTCAGGTATGACATGTTCCCATCAGACAGTGAGTGGTCTCAGATATGACATGTTCCCAGAAGACAGTGAGTGGTCTTAGATATGACATGTTCCCAGCAAACAGTGAGTGGTCTCAGATATGACATGTTACCAGCAGTGAGTGGTCTCAGGTATGACATGTTACCAGCAGACAGTAAGAGGTCTTAGATATGATATGTTCCCAGCAGACAGTGAGTGGTCTCGGATATAACATGTTCCAAGCAGACAGTGAGTGGTCTCAGATATAACATGTTACCAGCAGTGAGTGGTCTCAGGTATGACATGTTCACAGCAGACTGTGAGTGGTCTCATGTATGATATGTTTCCAGCAGACAGTGAGTAGTCTCATGCATGACATTCCCAGCAGACAGTAAGTGGTTTCAGGTATGACATGTTCCCAGCAGACAGTGAGTGGTCTCGTATATGACATGTTTCCAGCAGACAGTGAGTGGTCTCGGGTATGACATGTTCCCAACAGACAGTGAGTGGTCTCATGTATGATATGTTCCCAGCAGACAGTGAGTGGTCTGTATGACATGTTCCCAGGAGACAGTGAGTGGTCTAAAGAATGACATGTTCCCAGCAGACAGTGAGTGGTCTCAGGTATGGCATGTTCCCAGCAGACAGTGAGTGGTCTCAGGGATGACATGTTCCCAGCAGACAGTGAGTGGTCTCAGGTATGATATGTTCCCAGCAGACAGTGAGTGGTCTCAGGTATGACATGTTCCCAGCAGACAATGAGTGGTCTCAGAAATGACATGTTCAAGTTTGTCTTGTAAGACTACAATGTGTCTTGTAAGACTGTAGTGTGTCTTGTAAGACTACAGTGAGTTTTGTAAGACTGTAGTGTGTCTTGTAAGATGAGTGTCTTGTAAGACTTCAGTGTATCTTGAAAGACTGTAGTGTGTCTTGTAAGACTGTAGTGTGCCTTGTAAGACTATAGTGTGTCTTGTAAGACTGTAGTTTGTCTTGTAAGACTGTAGTGTCTTGTAAGACTGTAGTGTGTCTTGTAAGATTGTAGTGTGTTTTGTAAGACTGTAGTGTGTCTTGAAAGACTGTAGAGTGTCTTGTAAGACTGTAGTGTGTCTTGTAAGACTGTAGTGTGTCTTGTAAGACTGTAGTGTGTCTTGTAAGATTGTAGTGTGTCTTGTAAGACTCAAGTGTGTCTTGTAAGACTGTAGTGTGTCTTGTAAGACTGTAGTGTGTCTTGTAAGATTGTAGTGTGTCTTATAAGACTGTAGTGTGTCTTGTAAGACTACAGTGTGTCTTGTAAGACTGTAGTGTGTCTTGTAAGACTGTAGTGTGTCTTGTAAGACTACAGTGAGTTTTGTAACACTACAGTGAGTTTTGTAAGACTGTAGTGTGTCTTGTAAGACTAGTATCTTGTGAGACGTTAGTGTGTCTTGTAAGACTAGTGTCTTGTAAGACGTTAGTGTGTCTTGTAAGACTGTAGTGAGTCTTGTAAGACTGTAGTGTGTCTTGAAAGACTGTAGTGTGTCTTGAAAGACTGTAGTGTGTCTTGTAGGACTGTAGTGTGACTTGTAAGACTGCAGTATGTCTTGTAAGACAGTAGTGTGTATTGTAAGACTTTAGTGTGTCTTGTAAGACTGAAATGTGTCTTGTAAGACTGAAGTGTGTCTTTTAAGACTTTATTGTGTCTTGTAAGACTGTAGTGTGTCGTGTAAGACTGTAGTGTGCCTTGTAAGATTGTAGTGTGTCTTGTAAGATTGTAGTGTGTCTTGTAAGATTGTAATGTGTCTTGTAAGACTGTAGTGTGTCTTGTAAGACTGTAGTGTGTCTTGTAAGACTGTAGTGTGTCTTGTAAGACTGTAGTGTGTCTTGTAAGACTATAGCGTGTCTTGTAAGACTGTAGAGTGTCTTGTAAGACTGTAGTGTGTCTTGTAAGACAGTAGAGTGTCTTGTAAGACTGTAGCGTGTCTTGTAAGACTGTAGCGTGTCTTGTAAGACTGTAGTGTGTCTTGTAAGACTACAGTGTGTCTTGTAAGACTGTAGTGTGTCTTGTAAGACTGTAGTGTGTCTTGTAAGGCTGTAATGTGTCTTGTAAGACTACAGTGTGTCTTTTAAAACTGTAGTGTGTCTTGTAAGACTGTAGTGTGTCTTGTAAGACTGTAGTGTGTCTTGAAAGACTGTAGTCTGTCTTAAAAGACTGTAGTGTGTCTTGTAAGACTGTAGTGTGTCTTGTAAGACAGTAGTGTGTCTTGAAAGACTGTAGTATGTCTTGAAAGACTGTAGTGTGTCTTGTAAGACTGTAGTGTGTCTTGTAAGACTGTTATGTGTCTTGTAAGACTTTAGTGTGTCTTGTAAGACTGTAGTGTGTCTTGTAAGACTGTAGTGTGTCTTGTAAGACTGTAGTGTGTCTTGTAAGACTACAGTGTGTCTTGTAAGACTGTAGTGTGTCTTGTAAGACTGTAGTGTGTCTTGTAAGACTATAGCGTGTCTTGTAAGACTGTAGAGTGTCTTGTAAGACTGTAGTGTGTCTTGTAAGACAGTAGAGTGTCTTGTAAGACTGTAGCGTGTCTTGTAAGACTATAGCGTGTCTTGTAAGACTGTAGCGTGTCTTGTAAGACTGTAGTGTGTCTTGTAAAACTACAGTGTGTCTTGTAAGACTGTAGTGTCTCTTGTAAGACTGTAGTGTGTCTTGTAAGGCTGTAGTGTGTCTTGTAAGACTGAAGTGTGTCTTGTAAAACTGTAGAGTGTCCTGTAAGACTGTAGCGTGTCTTGTAGGACTGTATAGCGTGTCTTGTAAGACTATAGTGTGTCTAGTAAGACTACAGTGTGTCTTGTAAGACTGTAGTGTGTCTTGTAAGTCTGTAGTGTGTCTTGTAAGACTACAGTGACTTTTGTAAGACTGTAGTGTGTCTTGTAAGACTTCAGTATGTCTTGTAAGACTGTAGTGTGTCTAGTAAGACTGTAGTGTGTCTTGTAAGACTGTAGTGTGTCTTGTAAGACTGTAGTGTGTCTTGTATGACTGAAGTGTGTCTTGTAAGACGGAAGCGTGTCTTCTAAGACTGTATAGCGTGTCTTGTAAGATTGTAGTGTGTCTTGTAAGACTATAGTGTATCTTGGAAGAATACAGTGAGTTTTGTAAGACTGTAGTGAGTCTTGTAAGACTGTAGTGTGTCTTGTAAGACTGTAGTGTGTCTTGAAAGACTGTAGTGTGTCTTGAAAGACTGTAGTGTGTCTTGTAAGACTGTAATGTGTCTTGTAAGACTGTAGTGTGTCTTGAAAGACTGTACTCTGTCTTAAAAGACTGTAGTGTGTCTTGTAAGACTGTAGTGAG
>NC_069490.1:21883456-21898456 GCF_026875155.1 Cherax quadricarinatus | reverse complement strand
CGGCTCCAGCATTAATTCCTGTAAGTGTCCCGTAGCTCCATCGCTAGCTCACTCAACTCACACACTGAGGTCAAGAGATCGAATTCCCGTTACGGCTGGAAAACATGAGGGACGATGCTGTGAACACTAACTCCAAGGCCGAGGAACTGATTACCTCATCTTTTGTATATAGTTCTACTGTCTTCCTATTATGTCCTAGAATCTGTATTGATAAAGCCACTGGATGGCGAAACGTCTACAATAAAGATATCCAGATGTTGCACATGTGTCTTAACTTTCATGAGGGACGTGTTTCCATAAGACACTTGCTGTCCCTGTTCATCCGTCAGTTTAAAATGGGTACCTGAGAGTTAGTCGATTGGTGTGAGTCGCATCCTGGGACAAAACTGGCCTAATTTGCCCGAAATGCTCTGCATAGCAAAGAGTTTTCTATATAGTACTATGTCACTGATGTCACCTATGGTCTGTATACCTTGTACAATAATAAATCTATTATTATGTTATTAGTAGTAAATAACGGCTCAATAAACTCGTATGTATCTTCCCTATGAGGATAGACTGAGGCCCTGAATCTGCACTCTCTCGAAAGGCGTAGAATTAGGGAGGATGTGATTGAGGTGTATAAATGGAAAACAGGAATAAATAAAGGGGATGTAAATAGCGTGGTGAAAATTTCCAGCCAAGACAGGACTCGCAGCAATGGTTTCAAGTTGGAAAAATTCAGATTCAGGAAGGATATAGGAAAGTACTGGTTTGGTAATAGAGTTGTGGATGAGTGGAACAAACTCCCGAGTACTGTTATTCAGGCTAAAACGTTATGTAGTTTTAAAAATAGGTTAGATAAATACATGAGTGGGTGTGGGGGTGTGAGTTGGACCTGACTAGCTTGTGCTGCTGGGTCTGGTGCCGTGCTCCATCCTTGAGTGGAGGTGACCAGATTGGGTGGGTCATTGGGCTAATCCGGGGGGGGGGGACATGGACCTGCTCCGCATGGGTCAGTAGGCCTGTTGCAGTGTTCCTTCTTTCTTATGTTCTTATGTATGAAAATTAAAACTGCTATAAAAACTAAACTTGATCAATAGTTCTCACTGTTTTGAAGTTCTATTCTATTTCAAATTCCCTACAATCGTCTAAACAAATACATCTTATTTTAAATTTTTTTCAGAAATCCCAATTTCATAATATAAATGATAAAATTGGCAAATTTGTTGGTAAGTAAAACCAATTCAAAGAAAAAAAAATGTTCCTAGGCAAGATAGTTTATCTCTTATATGTTCAAAATTAACCAAGAAAAACATTCTCAAGTTACTACACTGAAACCAATTTAGTTACGATTTGCAATTTAAAATCTACATAACTTAAAACGATTTCCAACATTTTTTGTAATCAAGCTCATCAACAGTGAAAGTTTGAGTATAGACCTGAGGACAGACCTGAGGACAGTTGGTCCCAAAGATGAGGAGGTACTTGTACCTCCTCCCATGGATATAAATGGTATAAAATACCGACACAATGGAAATATAAACACATATGCAGTATAATGTGATCCTTTATTGACTACGTTTCACCCACACAGTGGGCTTTTTCAAGTCACAAACAGATCTGTTTGTGACTTGAAAAAGCCCACTGTGTGGGTGAAACGTAGTCAATAAAGGATCACATTATACTGCATATGTGTTTATATTTCCACCTCCTCCCATGGCAGACTTAGGTCTCGAGATCCTCCCATGGCAGACTTAGGTCTCGAGATACTCCCCAGATAGGGAGTCAAGGCCGGGTCACCACTACTTGGAAAAGACCCGGGCCGGGAGAGTACCGGCGAATAAAAAAAAATAACAACAGAGTACCGGCGAATAATAAAAAATAGACAGTATTCTCCAAAAATTACTCTGAATCCAAAATTTTTAACATTTTCATTTCAATTTCAAGTTTGTACTAAACTTATTAACTTACTGGAAGTCAATTCACCAGCATTAATAATTTGAAGCCAATATGATGACGCATTCTTTAGCTGAGTGGAAATCAAAATCACTATTACTTTCCATTCGAAAGATGCATTCAAAAACACAAGGGTTGAAATTTTAATGTCAGTCAGAAGGAATATTCTCTGTCTCACGAATTTCAAGGATTCGAAGTAGTGTAAACTGATTTTGAACAGTGATATGCATTATTATTATTATTATTATTATTATTATTATTATTATTATTATTATTATTATTATTATTATTATAATCAAGGGGGAAGCGCTAAACCCGGAGGATTATACAGCGCCTGGGGGGGGGGGATGTGGAAGGAATTCAAGCTTAATTTGGGGAACTGGAGCACAGATCCAATTCCCTAAATCAAGAGCCCCTCACCAACATCAAGGAACCTTCCTTGAGGGGACAGTGATATGCAAACGCACAATTTAAACTTAATGGGCAGTATCCTGGCTCTAAGTTATATCCACCATTAAATTCCGAAGCCATTTACTAGAGGTAGACTCAAACATAAATTATATGATTTAACTGGAATACGCTATTTTGCGTATAAAATTTCACTCTCCGCCATTCGTCTAATTAAAGGCGCCTTTTTTTTTTTTGAACGTCTAAGGTTTTGAACGTTATAAGAGCCATTTCATCATTTTAGAAATGGGTTCTATAGCTCTAATAGATGGGCAGTTTCGCATACCAATAGCTTAGAATCTTGCTCAAAATACAGTGGACCCGGTTAACGATATTTTTTCACTCCAGAAGTATGTTCAGGTGCCAGTACTGACCGAATTTGTTCCCATAAGAAATATTGTGAAGTAGATTAGTCCATTTGAGACCCCCAAACATACACGTACAAACGCACTTACATAAATACACTTACATAATTGATCGCATTCGGAGGTAATCGTTATGCGGGGGTCCACTGTATACACCAGAGTCATAAATTTGAAGGTGAATAAATAAGGCATTCTTGTGGTATGGGAGAAATGATAGACAGTTTGAAGATAGACAAAATAAGATTCTTTCTTCACGCAACTGTTTTTATATCCTCGTTCGGGGATGTGAAATAAGAGAACGTCATCTAGGGATAACAATAATGCCAATAAATTAATGAATTAAGGGAAGGGTGATGGGAAGAGTTCAGGTAATAATGGGAATGGTGATGGGAACTGTGCAGGTGATAATAAAATGGTGACGGGGCAGGTAGGGAAATAGTGGGAATAATAATGGGAAGACAGTAATTATTGGCAATAGTTTTAGGAATAGGCAAAATAAATTAGGAAGAGTGATGTAAGCGCTTAATAATGAGAACTATGACAATAACCGATCAGGAATCACGATAATGCTACCAGAAATAGTAGCAATGGTGATGGGAAATGGACGAAAATAGAAATATTGATGAGAACAGGTCAAATAATGGAGATGAGAGAAGGACATGGGAAAAGGACAAGAATATTTAGAATTCTTATGGTAGCAGATCATGGGATTGAAGAAATGCTCATGGTAACAGGTCATGAATGATGCAAATATTGATAATGAGAAGTCATGAATATTTAAGGTAACTGATGGGAACAGTAGGGAATATTTTGAAAGTTGGCAGGATATGGTGAGAGGATGGAGGGTATGTTGGTGACAGTCTTACAGACATACTGCAGCCTTACAAGACACACTACAGTCTTTCAAGACACACAACACTCTTTCAAGACACACTACAGTCTTACAAGACACACTACAGTCCTACAAGACACACTACAGTCTTACAAGACACACTACAGTCTTACAAGACACACTACAGTCTTACAAGACACACTACAGTCTTACAAGAAATACTAGAGTCTTACAAGACACACTACAGTCCTACAAGACACACTACAGTCCTAAAAGACACACTACAGTCTTTCAAGACACACTACAGTCTTTCAAGACACACTACAGTCTTACAAGACACACTACAGTCTTTCAAGACACACTACAGTCTTTCAAGACACACTACAGTCTTACAAGACACACTACAGTCTTTCAAGACACACTACAGTCTTACAAGACACACTACAGTCTTACAAGACACACTACAGTCTTACAAGAAATACTACAGTCTTACAAGACACACTACAGTCTTACAAGACACACTACAGTCTTTCAAGAAACACTACAGTCTTACAAGACACACTACAGTCTTACAAGAAATACTACAGTCTTACAAGACACACTACAGTCTTACAAGACACACTACAGTCTTACAAGAAACACTACAGTCCAACAAGACACACTACAGCCTTACAAGACACACTACAGTCTTACAAGACACACTACAGTCTTACAAGACACACTACAGTCTTACAAGACACACTACAGTCTTACAAGACACACTACAGTCTTACAAGAAATACTACAGTCTTACAAGACACACTACAGTCCTAAAAGACACACTACAGTCTTTCAAGACACACTACAGTCTTTCAAGACACACTACAGTCTTACAAGACACACTACAGTCTTACAAGACACACTACAGTCCTACAAGAAATACTACAGTCCTACAAGACACACTACAGTCTTTCAAGACACACTACAGTCTTTCAAGACACACTACAGTCTTACTAGACACACTACAGTCTTTCAAGACACACTACAGTCTTTCAAGACACACTACAGTCTTACAAGACACACTACAGTCTTTCAAGACACACTACAGTCTTTCAAGACACACTACAGACTTTCAAGACACACTACAGTCTTACAAGACACACTACAGTCTTGCAAGACGCACTACAGTCTTGCAAGACACACTACAGTCTTGCAAGACACACTACAGTCTTGCAAGACACACTACAGTCTTACAAGACACACTACAGTCTTACAAGACACACTACAGTCTTACAAGACACACTACAGTCTTACAAGACACACTGCAGTCTTACAAGACACACTACAGTCCTACAAGACACACTACAGTCTTTCAAGACACACTACAGTCTTTCAAGACACTCTACAGTCTTTCAAGACACACTACAGTCTTTCAAGACACACTACAGTCTTACAAGACTCGAGATGACAGCATGTGGGAGATATGACGGGAGGGTGAGGGAGATGATCACCAGAGCACCAATATTTAAGCATTAATAATATTTTGGTAAGTACATACAGTACTGATCGAGGTGTTAAATGAATTACAGTGAAGCGTTGTGAAGATACAGTCATACTACAGCCTCCTGTCATCTAAGCCCCTTCTCTGTCATATACGTCACTCTGCTGTCCCTCTACCCCCCCCTACTGTCATCTACCCCCCCTACTGTCATCCCCGGCAAAATTGCTGTCATCTAAGCCCCTTTTCTGTCATATACGTCACTCTGCTGTCATCTTTCCCCCCCTACTGTCATCCACGGCAACTTTGCTGTCATCTAAGCCCCTTTTCTGTCATATACGTCACTCTGCTGTCATCTACCCCCCCTACTGTCATCCACGCCAACTTGCTGTCATCTAAGCCCCTTTTCTGTCATATACGTCACTCTGCTGTCATCTACCCCCCCTACTGTCATCCCACCAACTTGCTGTCATCTAAGCCACTTTCTGTCATATACGTCACTCTGCTGCCACCTACCCCCCCTACTGTCATCCACGCAAACTTGCTGTCATCTAAACCCCTTTTCTGTCATATACGTCACTCTGCCTTTTCATCTACCCCCCACTTCATCCACTCCAATTGCTGTCCATCTAAGCCCCTTTTCTGTCATATACGTCACTTTCTGTCATCTACCCCCCCTACTGTCATCCACGCAAACTTTCTGTCATCTAAGCCCTTTTTTGTCATATACGTCACTCTGCTGTCATCTACCCCCCCTAACTGTCCCTCCACCAAACTTTTTGTCCCTCCCAACCCCCTTTTTTGTATATACGTCACTCTGCTACCACCTACCCCCCCCCACTGTTTATCCACGCAAAGTTGCTGTCATCAAACCCCTTTTTTGTCCCTAAAACGTCACTCTGCGTCATTCCCCCACCCCCCTACTGGCATCCCCCCAAACTTTCTGTCACTAAGCCCCTTTTCTGTCCATATACGTCAATCTGCTCCACCTACCCCCCCCTACTTTTCATCCCGCAAAGTTGCTGTCATCTAAACCCTTTTCTGTCATATACGTCACTCTGGGTGTTTTCTACCCACAAAATGCCCTCCACCCAAATTGCTGTCATCTAAGCCAAATTTTTTTGTCTCACGCCCACCCCTGCTGTCATCCCCCCCGCCACACTGGGTGCCGTCCACGCCACACCGGGTGCCGTCCACAGCCACACTGCGGCAAACCAAAGCCACACTGGGTCATCCACTCCCACCCCGCTGTCCCTTTTTCGCCCCACTGCTGTCAACCACGCCCACTTGCTGCCCTCCACGGGGCCCCACTGCCCGTCCCCCACGCCACACTGCGTCAAACCACCCCACCGATGTCCCTCTACGCCCCACGGGTGCCGTCCACGCCACACTGGGAACCCCGTTCATCCACGGGCCAAAACGCTTTCATCCACGCCACACTGCTGTCCCCCCCCCCCCCCCCCCGCTGCCGTCCACGCCACACTGCTGCCGTCCCCGCCACATTTGCTTTCGTCCACGGCCACAAATGCTTCATCCACCCCCACACTGCTGTCATCCACGCCCCCACTGCTGCATCCACGCCACACTGCTGTCACTAGCCACCCTGGGGCATCCACGCCACACTGCTGTCATCCAAAGCCACACTGCTGTCATCTACCGGGCCCCCCAATGCTGTCCCTCCACCCACACTGCGTCATCTACGCCAACCGCGTCCCTCTACGCCACACTGCTGTCATTTTACGCCACCCCGCTGGGCATCTACGCCCCATTTCTGTCAACTTCGCCACCTCTGATCCCCTTCCCCCACATGCTGCATCTGCGCCACGCTGCTCTCATTTTTGGGAAAAACTGCTGTCACCCGCCACACTCGTCCCTCCACGCCCCACTGGGGTCATCTACTCCACACTGGGTGCATCTACGCCACACGCTGTCATCAAAGCCAACCCCTGCTGTCATCTACGCCACACTGCCCCGTCATCTACGCCACTCTGCTGCATCCACGCCCCCACTGCTGCACCTCCGGGCCCCAAAGCCTTCCCTCTACGCCACACTGCTTCATCTTCGGCCACAAAAGGGTGTCATCTACGCCACAAATTTCCCTTTCATCTACCCCCACCCCTGCTTTTCTCCACGCCACACTGCTGTCCCTCTGCGCCACACGCGCCAAACGACCCCCCCCAAAACCCGGGTGTCAAACTGCGCCCCACTGGGGTGTCCCTCTGCGCCCCCACGCTGTCATCTACGCCCACTGTTTTCATTTGCGCCACACTGCTGTCACTTTCGCCACACTGCTTCATCTGCCCCCACACTGCGTCATCTACGCCACACTGCTGTCATCTACGGGGCCCCACTTTCTTTTCATCTACGCCACACTGCGTCATCTGCGCCACACTCTGTCATCTGGGCCCACACTGCTGTCATCTGCGCCACACTGCGGCATCTGCCCAAACTGCTGTCATCTGCGCCCCACCCGCGTCCCTCTGCGCCACCCCTGCTGGGCCCTCTCGCCACACTGCGTCACTGCGCCCACTGCTGCATCTGCGCCACCTGCTGTCCCTCTGCGCCACACTGCTGTCCCTTGCGCCCCCACCTTGGCAATGTAGTCATCAATTTTTCATAATTTTTTTTCGGAAATCAAAACCCTCATCAGTAGTGGGGAAATGATGCTCCTTACTGTCAAAACCCCCGTTAATGCTCCTTACTGCAACCACCGTTAATGCTTTCCCTTTCTGTCCCAAACCCCCGTTTTTAATTCTCCTTACTGGGCAACACCGTTAACCACCGTTAATGCTCCTTACGTCAACCACCGTTTTAATTTCTCCTTACTGTCAAACCCCCGTTAACCCCCCGTTTAATTTCTCCTTAAATGTCAACCCCGTTAATGACCCCTTAAAAGTCAACCACCCTTTTTAAAACCCCCGTTAATGCTCCTTTCTGTCCCAACCCCCCGTTTTAAAGCTCCTTACTGTCAACCACCGTTTAACCACCGTTAAAGCTCCTTTTCTTTTCAACCACCGTTAATGCTCCCCTTTCTGTTTAACCACCGTTAATGCTCCCTTTCTGTCAACCACCGTTTAAAGCCCTTTTCTGTCAACCACTGTTAATGCTCCCCTTTCTGTCAACCACCGTAAAAGCTCCTTAAATGTCAACCACCCCTTAAATGCCCCTTTCTGTCAACCACCGTTTTAAAGCCCTTTCTCTCCCAAAAAACCGTTTAAAGCTCTTTACTGTCAACCACCGTTAATGCTCCCTTTTTTTGCAACCACCGTTTAAAGGGTCCTTACTGCAACCACCGTTAAAGCTCCTTAAAGTTTAACCACCGTTTAAACTCCTTAAATGTTCCCAAACCCCCCGTTTTAAAGCTCCTTACTGTCCCAAAACCCCAGTTTTTTGCTCCCTTTCGTCAACCACCCTTAATGCCCCTTTACGTCCCAAACCCCCCGTTTGCTCCTTACGTCCCAAACCCCGTTAATTCCCCTTACTGTCCAAACCCCCGTTAATGCTCCTTACCCGTCAACCACCGTTAATGCTCTTTTAAAAGTCAAAACCCCCTTAAGCCTTTACTGTCCACCACCGTTAAACCCTTTCTGTCCACCCCCGTTTAAAGCTTCCCTTTCTGTCAACCACCGTTAATTTCTCCTTTTGTCCCAAACCCCCGTTAATGCTCCTTACTGTCAAACCCCCCGTTAATGCTCCCTTTCGTCCCAAACCCCCCCGTTAAAGCTCCTTACTGTAACCCCCGTTAAAGCCTTTCCCAAATGTCCCAACCCACCGTTAATGCCCCCCTTACGCAAACCAAACCCTTAAAGCTCCTTAAAACCCCAACCACCGTTTAAAGCTCTTTAAATGTCAACCACCGTTTAAAAAACCCCTTTCTGTCAACCCCCCGTTTTAAAGCTCCTTAAATGTCAACCACCGTTAATGCCCCCTTTCGTCAACCACCGTTAATGCCCCCCTTACTGTCAAAACCCCCGTTTTTGCTCCTTACTGTTTAACCACCGTTAAGCTCCCCTTTCGTCAACCACCGTTTTAAAGTCCTTACTGTCAAACCCCCTTAAAAGCTCTTTAAAAGTCCCAAACCAACCCGTTAAAGCTCTTTACTGCAACCAAACCCTTAAAGGGTCCTTCTGTCCACCCCTTTTAAAGCCCTTACATCCACCACCGTTAAAGCTTTCCTTTTCGCAACCCCCCGTTAAGCTCCTTACTGTCAACCACCGTTAAAAGCCCCCTTACTGCAACCACCGTTAATGCTCCTTACTTCAACCACCGTTAATTGGGTCCTTTCTGTCAACCAAACCGGGTTTAAAAATTTTTTATGTCAACCACCGTTTTAAGCTCCTTACGTCAACCCACCGTTTTAAGCCCCCTTACTGTCAAACCCAAACCCTTTAAAAGGGTCCTTAAATTTCAAACCCCAGTTAATTTTTTTTTACTGTCAACCACCGTTAATGCTCCTTACCGTCAACCACGTTAATGCTCCTTAAATGACCACCTTTTAAAGCTCCTTACTGTCCCAAACCCCCGTTAATCTCCTTACTGTTTAACCAAAAATTAATGCTCCTTTCTGTCAACCACCTTTTAAAGCTCCTTACGGGCAACCACCGTTAATGCCCTTACTGTCCCAAAACCCCCGTTTAAAGCCCCTTTACCCGTCAACCACCGTTTAAAGCCCCCTACGTCCAAACCCCCGTTAATGGGCCCCTTTCTGTCAACCACCGTTTAAAGCTCCCCAAATGTCAACCACCTTTTAAAGCTCCTACTGTCAACCACCGTTAAAGCTCTTTACCCGTCAACCCCCGTTAAAGCTCCTTACTGTCAACCAAAAGGGTTTAAAGCCTTTTCTGTAAACCACCGTTAATGCCCCCCTTACTGTCAACCACCGGGTTTTTGCTCCTTAAATGGGGAAACCCCCGTTTTAAAGTTCTTTACTGTCAACCCCCGTTTAAAGCCCTTTATGGTTTAACCACCCTTAATGCTCTTTACTGTCAACCACCGTTTAAAGCTCCTTACTGTCCCAAACCCCCGTTAAAGCTCCTTTCTGTCCCAAACCCCCGGGTTTAAAGGGTCCCCTTTCTGCAACCACCGTTAATGCTCCCCTTTCTTTAAAACCCCCGTTAATGTCCTTTTCTGTCAACCATCGTTTAAAAGCTCCTTACTTTCCCCAAACCCCCGTTTAAAACTCCTTACGTCAACCACCGTTAATCTCCTTCCCCTCAACAACCCTTTTTAAACTCCTACTGTCAACCACCGTTAATCTTTTTTAAAATGTCAACCACCGTTAATCTCCTTACTGTCAACCACCGTTTATTTTCCCTTTCTGTTCCCCAAACCCCCGTTAATGCTCCCCTTTCTGTCCCAAATCACCGTTTTTCTCCTTTCTGTCAACCCCCGAAAATCTCCTTACTTTCAACCACCGTTAAGGGCCCCCGTTTAACCCCAAAGTTAATCTCTTTTAAAATGTCAACCGCCGTTAATCTTCTTTCAACTATCGTTAATCTCCCTTTCTGTCAACCAACGTTAATCCTAACTCCTTTCTGCAACCACCGTTAAAACTCCTTACTCTCAACTATCGTTAATCTCCTTTCTTTCCAACCCCGTAAATCTCCTTACTTCAACTACGTTTAAACCCCCTTACTGTCAACCAACTTAATCTCTTTACTGTCAACTTAAAACTCCTTTCTGACACCCCAAAGTTTAAACTCCTTATTTTTTAACCACCGTTTTAAACTCCATACTGTGAACTAACGAAATCTCCTTTCTGTTAACCAAAAGTTAATCTCCCTTTCTCTCAAACCACCGTTAATCTTCCCCCCCTGTCAACTACCGATAATACCTTTTTTGTTAAAAACCGTTAATCCTTTTTCTGTCAGCTTTTCCCTTAATCTCCTTACTTTCAACCACCGTTTAAACCCCAAACTGTCTAACACAGTTAACTTCTTACTGTCAACCACCGTTAAATCTGCTTACTGTCCCAAATATCGTTTTAAACTCCATACTGCAACCGACCTTTTAAACTTCTTACTCTCAACCAAAACCGGTTTAAAAAACCCCCTTTTTGTTTAAAACCCCCGTTAACCCCACTGTCCCAAACCAAAAATTAACTCCCTTCTGTCAACCACCGTTAACCTCCCCTTTCAGTTCCCAAACCCCCGTTAATCTCCTTTCTGTCATTTATCCACAGTCACCCCTTTCTCTCAACCATTCACAGTCACCTTTCTCTCAACCATTTTACAGTCACCTTTTCCCCAACCAACCACAGTACCTTTTCTCTCACCCTCCACTGTCATCTTACCCTCAACCTCCACAGTCACCTTTCTGCAACCACCACAGTCCCCCTTAAATCCAACCATCCAGTCTCCTTACCTTTAACCATTCACAGTCAACCCTTAAATCCAACCACCCCAGCACCTTATCTCAACCACCCCCAACCCCTTACTCCCCAAACCCTTTTCCCGCACCTTTTCTCTCAACCATCCACATCACCTTACTCCCCAACCATCCACAGGGCACCTTTCCAAAAACCATCTACAGTCCCCCTTTCTCTCAACCATCCACAGTCCCCTTACCTAAACCATCCAAAAGTCACCTACTCCCCAAACATCCAAGTTTACCTTACTCTCAACCATCCACTTCCCCTTACTCCCCAACCCCTCCACATTCCCCCCTTACCTCCCAAAACCCCCACAGTCCCCTCTTACTCTCAACCATCCACAGTTTACCTTACTCTCCAACCATTTCCCCATCCCCCCTTTTCTCTGAACCATCCCACAGCACCTTAACCTGAACCATCCCAGTCATCTTACCTCAAAACCCTCCACAGTCACCTTACCCTCAACCACCCACATTCCCCCTTACTCTCAATCACCACAGTCATCTTTCTCCCCAACCACCACGTCACCTTACTCTCAAACCCTCCACATTCCCCCTTTCTCCCAACCATTCCCCCAGTCACCTTACTCCAACCATTCACAGTCTCTTTCTCCTTTAACCATCCACATCACCTTAAATCCAACCAACCCCATCAAACCCTTTCCCCCCCAACCATCCACATTTACCTTAACCCAACCCTTTCCCCAGTCATCTTACTCTCAAACCCCTCCACATTTCCCTTTCTCCAATCCCCCCACAGCACCTTACTCTAAAACCCTCCACAGTCACCTTCCTCAAACCCTCCCCCAGCACCCTTTCCTCAACCCCTCCACAGTCCCCCTTACCTCCCAAACCCCCCACATCCCTCTTACTCTCAACCATCCACAGGCCCCCTTAAATCCAACCATCCCATCAACCCCACTCCCCAACCCATCCACAGTCATCTTACTTTCAACCCTTTCCCCATTTACCTTTCTCCCCAACCCCCCCACAGTCCCCCTTTTCTCTCAAAACCCTCCACATCACCTTACTCTCAACCATCCACAGTTCACCTTACTCAAAAAAAACCCCATTTCCCCTTAAATCTCAAAACCCTCCACAGTCACCTTTCTCTCAAAACCCTCCACATCACCTTACCTCAACCACCCCCCAGTCCCTTTTCTCTCAACCATCCACAGTCACCTTAAATCTCAAAACCCTCCCCCATCACCTTACCAAACCAACCACAGTCCCTTTCTCTCAACCCAACCACCCCGTCCCTTACTCCCCAACCATTTCCCCAACACCCCTTTCTCTCAACCCTCCACAGTCACCTTACTCTCAAACCCTCCCTCACCTTAAAAATCAACCATCCAAAAAGTCACCTTACTCTCAACCACTATCATTCTCCTTATTCTTAGCCACCTTTAATCCCCTCACTGTCAATCACTATCAATCTAATTACTGTCAACTATGAACAAATCTCCTTACTGTCACCCATTTAAAAATATATATATGTCGTGTGGAATACGTAAAACCTGCGATTTTGGCTTAAATAGCAAACTCTCTTCTTGCCGAATAAGGCAAGCGAAAATTTGTGTATGCAATAATATCGCAGAAATCATTATGAAACCTAAGGGAAAAAAATATATTTCATTGTGTTTATCATTAAATTATTGAAAACTTATCAAAAATATATTTAGTTGGATTAGGCTAAATTAAATTGCGCTTGTTATAATAAGGTTAGGTAAGTTTTCTAAGGTTCTTTTGGTACAAAAATTATTAATTTTTACATTAACATAAATGAAAAAAATATATCTTGAAACGTATAAGAGAAAATTTGAGGAAGGAATTAATTTCAAATGAGTTCTTGCTAATTGACCAATTTCACCTATATATGTAGTGCCGAATAGGTTAAAATTGGTGAAGAACTCGTTTAAAATTAAGTCCCTTCTGCAATTTTCTCTTATCCATTTAAAAATATATATTTTTCGTTTATGTTAATATAAAAATTAATAATTTTGTACCAAAACACAAAAAAAATTATAACGAGCGATTTAATTTAGCCTAAACCAACTAAGTATATTTTAAATATGTTTACAATTTAATAATAAATAAACAATGAAATTTTTTCGTTATTTTCAGAATGGTTTTTGCGAAATTATTGCATACACTAATTTTCGCTTGCCTTATTCGGCAAGAAGAAACGTTGCTATTTAAGCTAAATTTGCACCTGTATGACCATAGCCCGCGTTATTGTGTAATGTACCTTACACATTCACGTATAGTGATCTTTTTTTTCTGATTAACAACACACTATCTAATAGTGGTGGTTGTGTTTACAAGGTCTCATACATTCTATGCTTTGGTATACTGGACGAACTAATTAACAACTTGAAACCAGATCAGCTTAACATCAGTATTCAATTAGGATGGGCCAAGAGTCGAATGCTATCTTCAACCTTCTCGGTCCTTGCAATCACCCACTGGGGCGGGTTGCTGCTCAGATCATTGTACCCAGTAATTCCATCATGGAAAGGTAATTGAATCCTCGCTCTTAAAATATGATAGGAATGCCTTATATAGTTCAAGTTATAGGTTGGACAAAATCGACAGCTATTTAATGGAGTCTTCTGTTCATAACTTTAAGCAACAGTGCTGTATGAAATCGCAGGACTGCTATGTCATGAGGCTTCATGAGGATTTGGTGACATTAGACCAATGTTCTCCGAACCTATGCTCATGTTTTTTCCATCGTGAACGTACCCTGCCCATTGGTATATAACCATTAGGAGTAAACCTATTTAGCTACGGTGGGATAAAGGTAATGTAAGGTTACAGGTACACGAGGTTAAATGCTGCAATCAGAGTTTGCAACATGGTAATTATAACTAATTTTGTGGATTACGACTCACCAAAGTTAGTTGTAACAGAAAAAAAAAACATTAATTGTCTAGTTATTAGGTCTTAAAGAATGATCTGAATACTAATATAGATAAGTAACCAAGGAATAGGCATCATAATTGATAACGAAGATATGGCTAGGCAGTATTTAGGAATATACGATGGGATTCTCAAACATTCTATAATCCTCGGGAGACTTAAGGTATATTAAACAGAGAAATGATCGCATTTAACTTTTTTAATTAGAAGGTTTACATATAATATTCTTTTGTACATGTATCACCAACTAGTGAAATATTATCTCTTACGTCACATGACCTGTTGGCTGTGATTACATGAAACTTAAGGTTAATTATTGCATCTATTAAGCTCTTCTTTGCTTTATGTAAACTAAGATGCCCTCTGCTACCCATCCCCAGGTGTAGGTGTGTTGGTGTTAGTGTGGCTGTGTCTGGGATGTTCTCTGTACCCATCCCCAGGTGTAGGTGTGTTGGGTGTTAGTGTGGCTGTGTCTGGGATGCCCTCTGCTACCCATCCCCAGGTGTAGGTGTGTTGGGTGTTAGTGTGGCTGTGTCTGGGATGCCCTCTGCACCCATCCCCAGTGAGTGTGTTGGTGTTAGTTGGCTGTGTCCCCGGGGTGACCCCCTGCCCCAACCCCCAAGTGTAGGTGTTTGGGTTTTGGGGTGGTT